>WOFM01000065.1:1176698-1340659 GCA_011428145.1 Ericerus pela
CCAACAAAATAGTAATAATAATAATTCGAACACAAATCAAGGTAATTACCCACCAAAAACAGGCCAAAATAATAATAATGTCCCAAATAAAAAAGAGAGTCCCGAACAGCAGGTAAAAATGTCATGTATGGTCAGAAAACATTTAGATAATTCGAATGAATGGTTGTTAAATAAATTAATTAAAAATAATGAAATAAATGAAAGTTATACTCAACTCGAAAATAAAGCAATTTTGGATGGAGCTGCGGAAGTGCATCTAACAGCCGATATAAACAAACTTGATAATATTAAAAAATTTGTCACTCCTGTAAAACTACAATGTGCGGGGAAAAACGCTTTTTTGTATGCCACCCATACTGGTCAAATGACAATAAAAATTGAAAATTCCAGTAAAATACAGTCATTAATTCAACTGAATGACGTACATTACGTACCTGATCTAAATACAGATATAATTAGTGCAATTAAAATCACGAATACGGGTACAGGTAATCCTTCTTTTTCAAAATAGTTTCTCGGATATTTGTCTTTAAAGGTAATTGACTCTAGAAACGTTACATTACTTGACTTAATTAATTTTCCTCTTTCGGGTTTTAGGAGTAGCCATGATTGAGGATTAGATCCTACTAAAATACAGCTTTCTCCGTCTTCACTAAATTTTGACGTTTTTGTTTTGGCATGGGGTAATTTTCTTATTGCAATACATCCAAATCTATGTATGTATTCAATTTTGGGTTTTCTATTTTTGAGCATTTCATAGGGTGTTTTCATTTTTAACCGCTTATGTGGCAATCTATTATGAATGTGCGTGACTTGTTGTATGGCTAATTCCCAAAATTCTAGTGGTAATCCACTATCTAGTAACAAAGCTTTTGTTTTCTGTATAGCTGTGAGATTAAATCTCTCAGCTGTACCATTAAGTTCGGGGGTGTCGGGTGGACTTATTTCTAACATTATACCTTCTTCTTTGACTATATGCTTCATGTCTACAGTTAGATATTCCCTACCTCCATCTATTCGAAGATATGAAATTTTCATTTTTCTATCTCCTAAATTAGTTTTCATTGTTTCTATAAATTCTCTAAAATATTTTCCTACTTCTAACTTATTTGTCATATTGAATGTCATAGTATACCTCGAAAAATTGTCTGTGAAAGTTGCCACATAAACACTTTTATTTATTACTCCTATCGGTTTAATTGGACCCATTAAATCACTGTGTATAAGAAACATTATTTTATCAGCTATTTCCCTTATCGTTTTATGAGGGGATCTTTTAATTTTTGCCAAACGACATACTTCACATTCTTGAATTTCAGTGTCAAAATCTACATTTTTAAGACAATCATACGTGACTGATGCTTTCTTTAAATAGTCCATAGATGCATGACCTAATCTAACATGATATAAATAACCCAACTTTTTCTTTATCGAATTTTCACACGGTAGTTTTAAATTATTTAAATCATCTATTGTTATGTCTGCACCCAGATCTAAATATTCTAACAATTCTTGATTTGACTTTAGATTACTCGTACTTGGCTTTGACTTATCATAGTTGTGATCTATGATATGACTTTCTGACTCACTTTCTGACCACACATCTTTGACTTTAGAATACTTATGATCATGTAAAACATTAGTGTCTTTATATGCATATTTTTCAATTTCTGATTTGTTAGACGAATCTTTCTCTTTGTCAGTTAAATATACTCTCAAAAAAGTGATTATATCAAAATTGAACCACCAATATTTTCCTGTTTTATTTCCTAACATAACTATCTTATTTGATTTCTCATTACGAATTTCTGCAGTTTTATCTCTAAATACTGCATAATAACCCAGTTTTGTCAACCTATGTATCGTTAATAAATTTTCACCTAAGTTCTTTGAATATCTAATTTTATTAATTTTTAGAGTTTTCCCTTCTATGTCTTTTACATATAAATTTCCTTTATGGGTGATTTTAATGTCTGCAGATTTATCTTTATTGGCACACGAAATATATTCTGGGATTTCAAGATTCGTGATTTCAACTAAATTATCTAACCTTTTAATAAAATGGTCTGTTGCCCCAGTATCAGCTATGAACATTACTTTAGTATTCCTATCAGTTTTTAAACATTTAGAAAACTTTTTACGTTTAAACTTAATTATATTTCTTATTCTTTTCATACCTTTCGATTTTACTGATGATTTACTCGACTTTCTATTCGAATCACTGGATGAACTATTTGAACTCGTGTATGACAAACTACTTGTTGATGATGTACTCGAACTCGTACTTCTGTCTCTACGTCTTTTGGTCATACATGCTCCTCTCTTATGGTATTTATGGCCTCTTTTGCTTTTACTCGATTTCTTGTCATGACGATGCTTTCTTTTGTTTCTCCTTTCGTTGTCCACTTTAATATTTGTCCCTTCTGAAACTGTAGGTTTGGTCGATTCACTCTGTTCAGTTGATTTTACAAAATAAATCGGTTTGAATTTCGGCTTAACTTTAATTTTCAATTTTTCGAAACATCGCCAATAAGGGCTACCTTTCGTGACACTATTTGTTCTCTTTTCTCTTGGTAATGGATTATGTCCTGGCTTTTTCAAGCAATGTCTTGCCACATGCCCATACCCACTACAGTTAAAACATTGGTACGTCGGGGGTCCTGAAAAATTAGTTGTCTTTAAATTTCGTGTCTTATTTGGTCTATTAAACTTAAATCTATTTGTCTGATCATAATTAATTCCTTTGCTTCTTGAAATTCCTTTCCTTTCTTTTACTAATACATCTTCTTCCATAATTATCGCTTTTATTTGTTCATACGTCATTACGGTATTTATTCTTGCCAATAAGTTTGGAAAAGCTAAAAGCATTTGTAATTTTAAAGCCTCAAGTTTTCTATTCTCATCCCATCCTTTATTCGTTAATCTAATCTTTCTTTCTATTTCCTCAAATTTATCAAACCAATCATTTAATTCCATACTCTCAGGATAATATCTCAATGAATAAATTTCTGAAATAACTAAGTTACACATTATTGTCTGAGGTTCCCTATAATCTGCAATTTTCTTTAAACATTTCGAAGGACAGGATTCACCAAAAATTAATTTTGCATGTTCGTCATCTAACCATTCTAATAACACGGCTTTCGCATCACATCTATCTCTAGTATTTTCTTCACTAATTACAACAGGATTTATCAAATCAAAAGCTTTTGAAAATTTATATCTGTTTACAAACATGTTAAACGATTCTAACCAAACTCTAAAATCTATCATCATTGATAGTTTCTTTGCAGATACTTTAATTTTACTTCTATATTCCTTATTAATATTTTGTGTCTCAACAACATTTAAATCCGAATTATTTGCGTTTTTGTCTAAATGGCTGGGATTATTATTAGAATTACCAGAAGAATTATCTTCCTTACCTCTATGGCTATCGTTTTTCTCGTTTCGATCTAGTGATTTATTGATTTGCAAAAATTTTCTTAAAATATCATCGAAAATGTCAGAATCATTACCTTTCGTGTTAAATGTCTGTTGTTGTGTCTGCATGTTCTCAATGTTTTCTAACTGTCTCGATCTGTTTTCATCTGTAAATGTCTGTTTAAATGGCTCATTATTAGTTGTCTTACTTGTCTTATTTGTTTTATTTGTCTTTTCATTGTAGTTTTTCTGTGTTGGTGGCGGATTGTCCCAGTTCTCTTCTTCTTCAGTCGGTGCTGGCTGTCTCACAACGTCGTTTTCATTGGACCAACTTGGTCCAGCACTGTCCTTCAATCTTATATTCGAGATCTCTGGAACGTTGTCACTACTATCTTTTCTCGAAACTTCCAGTCTCGCAAACATTACATCGTCTTGCGCTTCTTCCCACTGTTCGCCTGGAGTTACCATCGGGTCGTTATCGTATGTTGGCAGGTTCTTCATTTTCTCGTAGATGTCTGTTTGTCTTTTGTCTGGAACCTGATTATTAATTAATTGTTCCTCAATTATTACATTTAACCTTTTAATAAGACTCAGCTCTAATCCATGCACGAGACGTATGCAGGATGCTGGGTCGATAGTAAAATATCGATCTATTCCGAATTTTATCGCCTTAATTGCTCTCGCTCTCGAGATCATATCGTCTGCTCTCGTGTCAAGAAACTTTGACGGTCCTCTCGACATTGTTTTCTCCGCTGGCGTGGATGGTGTCTGTTCTTCTGGTGCCATTGTCACTATCGTTTGCGTCTCTCTCAATTCTTTTACAACGTTCTGTATACGACAACAAATACAGATTAATTATAATGTCATACAAGGAACATCTAAATAATTACCGAAAATATAATGTCTGCTACGATTACGTAAACTCTAGACCACGTTTACCACTAATACTTTAAGTAGTTCCTTGTGATTGCACTCTCTTGGGATCTATCTACAATCTCACTTTGGTCTAGATTACTTTCAATGTAGATAAAATTTGGACGCTTTAACCTGGCCAGGATTTTTCATCTAAGTACCCAAGTGCAATATTACATATACTTATTTGTCAATAAACCATCTACTAACGTCCATACTATAGTAGGTTCATGTCATGGCAACCAGACCTTTGTTATACATCAATTGAGTTAACTAATAATTAATGACTAAAATCTCGTTTTTTGTGGGAATTTTTGTAGCCAAATTCACACCACGTTTTCATCGTTTTACGTCTTATCGACTGACTACTTAATTTTCTGAAAAGTAATCTTAATCTATACAATATGTTCATTATTTATTATTATTTAATTCATTTCTGACTAATTTCATGTTTTCAATTTCGGTTACTTTTCAAAAACGTGTTCGCACCACGTTTTCATTAATGGCGCACTTCTTTGATTTATCACCCAATTTTCAAACAAATTCGTTAACATGTCTTTTAAATTTCATTATTCTAGTAATAAATATTTACTGTACTTACAGGTATTCTCAGTAGTTGGCTTGGTGATACTATTTTATGGTAGAATGACGCCATATTTTTCCGAAAAACATGAATAAAACGAAACAGTAAATTAGCGAACATATACCCACACTTGAACATGAAAAAACGAATTAACTACTTAATGGCTTATTTGACTTTAATTACATTTTACTCACTGATAGATGGCTTATTTGACTACTTAAACTAAAATCACATCCAAAAATACTTCATTAACTTTTCTGCTGTTACCATGTAAGAATAATATGTACACGTGGAACTATATGAGTTTATTGTGTGAGTACAACGGACAAACTGTAACGTACGTAACATAAAATATGGCGTAGTATACTCTTGAGGTTCTCGATGTCTTGTATCGATATGTACGTTGAATATATATCGATAGTTATATCGATAACTATCGAAAGGTTCCACACCTGTATTATATATCTGAGAGTTCTTACTCTTGCTTATATGTTCTTTCTTATTTACTTTACGTAAAACTCTTACGTAGATACCATTCTCACATATTACAATATTAATTTTACAACTGTAACAATGGAAGAAGTTGATCGAGAGTAAAAACGTGAGAGAAAAAAGGAACATAGCAGCAAAAATGATAATGAAAAGGAGGAATGAAATGATAAGCTCTTAAGTGACGTTAAAAAATGCTAAGAATCAAGTAACAAATATCAAAATAAGATTACGTTTGTATCCTCTTACTCAAATATTCTCTTTGATTTTAAATTAAGTTTAGGTATCAATGGAAGATGGTGAAATGGTACAGTTTTATTAAATTATCAGTGAAACGATTTTACAAGTGAGATTACCAAGTTTAAGTGAATTACAAAATATAATGTGATAGCAGAGCGATGGAGAAAACATGAAGTTTGTGTGCTCCTCGTGTTTGCGTAAAACCATGTTACCAAGTTTTGTGTGATGAGTTTGCAAATTGTGGTAGTTCGTATCGCAAAATAGCAGAATTCGATAACCAAGATAGAAAAAATGTGAAAACCAAGAATAAATTACAAGAAAATTTTGAAATACATGACTCCGGCAACACGTGGTAAAGGTGAGAAGACATTGAAACCCGATAAACCAAAGCCATCATCACCAAGTATGCCGAAGAGAACGTCAATTAGAAAGGTGAAATTTAATCTTACTCCCCAAGAAAAATTAATTGACGTGACGGCACCTGCTTCTTTGATTGTGAAAGAGTTGGTATTGAAAAATCCTACTCTCGAAGAAGAGTTATCAAATCTCGCAAGATTGGTGAACCAAGAAAACCAAGAAGAAATTACTTTTTCTGTCACAATAAATAAAAATACCGGTGAACGCGATATTGTACCAGTAGGTACTGAGAGTCCAAGTCCGCAAATACATCTCAGTGATTTAAATTCAGTACATGTTCACGTGAGTCGTACTGAACAGGAAGACATCGAAATGTCTAACCAAGATAACCAAGTTAACCAAGATAACCAAGTCAGAAACTATGCTGTGAGTGATAGTTCTTCATTCACTGGAGCAGATTAACTATCAACGCCAAGTTTACCAAGTACGAGTATTACTACGTGCCAACAAATACCGATGAGCACAAGTAAACCACCAAGAATAGAAATTACTCAAAAAAGTAATGTGTATGCGAATTTACAACCAAGTCAATATTATCTATTACCAAGTACGTTGTTAAGTATGTGTTCTGGTTATGTGCGTGTTAATCCGAACATTACTCAATCGAAATTTAATATACTAAGAAATAATGAGAATGTGTTACCAAGTTATGTCGTGAGTTCCACTACGTATCAAACATTTGGTCAACCAAGTTATTCGAGCATTGCGTCGTCGAGACAAAGCTCAAATTCTCCGATTGCAAATTTTCAACAATTAAATGTGAGTTTGCCGGAAAACCAAGCTAATGTGAATTGGTCCATACTGAACCAAGTTTTTGTGCCAAGTATATCGATGTACTACGTACCAAGAAACGTTAAGTCGTCATTGGCAAGTAGCGTACCTCTCATCTCAAATTATTTTGGATACCCACCACCATCTCCTGGCTTCAACCAAGACCAAGACCAAGACACCGAAGCAAGAGAAAATGCTACCAAGTTTGCCCTTCAGTGCTACCCAGCAATGGGTCAGTATCAGATGATACCTGTTGTACAAGTACCTACGACAGTACGATCAAAATGAGAAACTATAGGGTAAGAATAATTTCAAAGCCTGGTGACGTGCGATAAACAACAATTTGGCAGCTGGTGATATTATCGACTGGATCAGTCAACCAAGAGCGCAACACATCGATTTGCTGGAAAATATAAGATTTGCGATTGATACCCAAGTCCAAAATATGTTACGAACATCGGTGACAACAGGCATCAAAACACTCATGATGCACCATGAGACTGCGTATGTAATTTACCAAGATCTCAAGCAAAAGTATGGTAGTCGAACAGTTCATGATTTAATTTGTACTATGAACCAGTTGGACGCCATACAATACCAAGATGGCCAAGATTTGCTTCTATTCTACTCAAAATTTGATGTGTTTAGAAAACAAATGGTAGAGCTTGGCCAAGAATTCAGTGTGGACTTCTGGATGATTAAATTGATCCAGTAGTTAAATCCAATTTTTGAGAGTGTTATCAACACTCTATATGCGAGAGCAGGTGACAAACTAAACGAAGAATTTCTACGTAGAGAAATACTATAATACGTAGAATGTAAGAGATCATTGATCCCAAAACCAAGTGAACAAAGTGCTGAGCCGAAAAACAAAGTACAACAACACCATTCCAAATGCGACTTATCAACCAAGACAAACCATGTATGCTGGACAACCACCAAGAAAACCAAGTCAAAACCAAGTTACTCCACCAACACCTGGGAACCAAGTTGTGAGAATTCCGGTTCCAAGATCTGCGACACCAAGACATGCAACACCAAGGCCTGCTATTCAACAACCTACCTGTCAAGGTAGTCAACCTGTGCAGCAGACACCAAAACCAAGATGCCGTAGTTGTGGACTAAATGGTCACACAATTAACGAATGCCCACATAGTGGACAATGCTATTGTTACCAGAGTAAGACGCTGGGACACATCACGAAAGAATGTACTGCCCCACAGCCTGCCAACGATAGTATTTCTGTTGATTTTATCAAACTTGCCCATCTCTAAGTGTAGAACCTGTTCTATTTGTATTTGTTTCTTGGAACCTTGTTATTTACAGCTCTTTTTATATGATAATCAGTGATGATATTTATTCTTGTTGTTTGAATTTCAAGTCCATCATGGACAGAGCTAATAAAGTTTGGTCTAAGTAAACTTCTCATTTTTCTTGCATTTTACCTCGATTTC
Organism: Ericerus pela; assembly: GCA_011428145.1. Classification (NCBI taxonomy): domain Eukaryota; kingdom Metazoa; phylum Arthropoda; class Insecta; order Hemiptera; family Coccidae; genus Ericerus; species Ericerus pela. The sequence continues at coordinate 1,184,988 of WOFM01000065.1, forward strand.
ATTGCATTTCAACTCAAAATAACCAACAATTTCGAGTAAGTTCAATTTATTAAATATGTTAACTAACCAAGATTTTGATGATAATGACCAAGATACGAGAATGAATTCAACTCCTTTTACACTAGATATTGGTGCAACAAATCATGCAGTATCTAGTTATAAAGAAGTAATGAATTATCTTGCGTTTGATGAGCCAAAAAGATTAGGTCAATTGTGTAAAGAGCATTTCCTATATGCTCTAGATGAAGGCATGTGTATTTTTAGTTTATGTCATGCCAAAAATAACCAAGAATTTAATTTTGTAATGAAAAATGATACCAAGAATTCCTGTAACCAAGATATTATGAAAATATTATATGTGATGAGACATTAATTTTTGAAACTTATTGTGACTTTTATATTAATAATTTATTTGTTTTGCAGGTTTATAACTTTTGTTACCTGATTAATTATAAGTTTGTTTCTGTGTCATTTTTAGTGGTTGACAGAGCATTTATTTTGTTATTAATTAAATTTGCTCAATTTTTTTACTTTCATATTTTTATATGTTTATATTTCAGTCACTAAGTTTACCAAGTCAACCACACACATTAATTCTTACATTTACTTTTTTAATTAAAGTTTCAAATAATGTAGAAATTAGATAACATGTTGTTTGTGAAAGACTGGAAAAACCAAGTTTATGACTCTTTCTTTCAGTGATAAATATCTACTATTTCACAGCTATCATCTGTGAGTTTGTAATACGAGATATGAGACACCAAGAATCAAGATTATGAGAATTTGAGAATACATGCGTTTGCAATGCTTGCCTGAAAACCAGTGTTAGATATCACTGTTACTAGCATTATCTACAATTCTACAGTCGAGATATTTCACTAAGTTTCCAAGTCTTTTTGTTTGTGATATTTTGTACACCAAGTCTTATTACATTTTACGTTTCTCTGTTCCGTTTTGAACTTCTAACTACGAACAATATGTCAAACTTAGAAAAACACTAAATAATTTAATAAATGTGTAAAAACATTTATTCTGGTTCTTTTATTTTATTAAATTATCAGTGAAATTATTTTACAAGTGAGATAACCAAGTTTAAGTGAATTACAAAATATAAAGAGTTCTTCTTTTCTTCAACGATCCTCGTATTTCCTCACATCAAAATATACAACAATGGAATGATTAAAATGATCATCCATCGACGCTTCGAGGATATATATATGATGGTGATGACACATGGACAGTTTCAGTATCCTACCTATAGAAAGCACATCTACAAACACAAGTGCTTCCAACCTTCGAGGATGTATACTATATGATTGTGATGACAAATGTGCAGTTTTGGTGTCGTACCTATTGAAAGCGTTTCTACAATTACGTGTACTTCCAACTAAATATGTGAATGTAGGAAAATCTTGCAAGGTGCAATTGTTTATATACACTTGCGTACAAAGTACCTCACTTTTACTCTGATTTTTGATTCTGATTGGTTGGGGTGTTAAGTCTGGGGTACTTCACGCCATTGTGCCAAATTTACACATCTTAGACCAATTTTTCATTAAGTTGACTCAGGAACAAAATGGCTGATTTGGTATGTCTGTATTTCATGGTTCCCTAGTTCCATTATTCGCTTATTGTTATTCTTTTAGTATATATTATATCATATAAGCTCTGTTTGATAGGACTACACCAACTTACACCAACCTACACCAACTTACACCAGGTGGGCGATTCCACAAATATAGGAATGTTATATAACTTTATGCCAAGTTTTACTTGAATATTTGTGGAATATCCCTACCTGTGTAGGTTGGTGTAAGTTAGTGTAATTCTATCAAACAGAGCTATTGAAAGTTGATTCAACAAGTTCCATTTTTCAACAATAGGAAGCGTTTTTGGGGAATGAAATGACTTCTTTTATAGGGGAATATATCTATATATACGAATTATGTGTAGATATACTCGGGTGTAAAAGAAGTCTTTTTGTTGAGATTGTTAAAAACGGCTATTAATAACAATGAGGATCTTTCATTTGAGAGATTAATTTTCTAGTTCAATAAATAACAAACGTTGTTCTCGTCACAAAGGTTTAATGCCCAGTAAACATATAACACGGCCATGATGCCGAAAGAGACAGATAAAGCCTGGGTAGAATACCACAGGTGAAACAAACAACCACAGATATGAAAGAATAAATCGAATTACATTTACCGTTCATCACGCGTAGGTAGCACTAATGTATGAGCGTAGTGAAGAGGTGACTGAACAACACCCCCCTACTGTTCTTTACGTAGAGAATACATTTATTTCTAAATTATGACGTTGTTTAAATTTACAAAAGAAATAAAAATTCGATACAGCCTAAAAATTTTAAAATTGACTAGACATTTAAATACAAAAATAATTACATTACAAATATATCACAGTTATGTTACCAGAAAATGAAATTATGTCTATAGTTTCAGTTAGACAACAAAACGAACTAATATTAAAACATTTTATCACAGTTGTGTTACCATTAATCACAAAAATTTTCAATTAACGAGCAATATAAAATTTAAAAATAGATACATGTTACAAAACTAGCAATTTTAATTAATTAAAAAATAAAAAATAAGGCAAAACCAATTCAACAAACGTTTGAATCATTGAAGTAACACATATATTACAGGCAATCGGAGACCTACTAGAATACATTAAATATCGATCTCAAACGACAATCAAAGAACTCTCACCATTGACGCTTCCAAACTCTTATCAATATATCTATTTTGTGTTAATATAATTTGTTTCCTAGGGATATCTCGACTTATTTCTAATCCTACAAAGAAAGTTGGATTATATTCTATTTTTAAAGTAAAATTTTTATTGAAAATATGTATCAAGTCCTGTGTCCACTTGTCGTGGTTACCAGCCAACAACATGTCATCCACATAGACTATTAAGAGTGCCATTGCACCACTATTGTTTTGTTTTATATATTCTATCTATTTTTGATTGAATGAATCCAGCTTGAATTATTGTTGAATTCAATAAGTCGTTCCAACTCTTGGAAGACGTTTTCAGTCCATATATAGACTTTATTAATCTTAGGCAATTATTTTCGCCTAGTTGGCATCCTTTAGGGTTTGATATAAATATAGGGTATTTTATTTGTGAATTAAGGAATGCTGTTTTTATATCGAACTGTGTTATATTTAAATTATACTTGTTTGTGATGGATAATATCCATCTTATCAGTCAATATTGGATTACCGGGGCATATGTTTCAGTTAGAGAATAGTGAGTGAGATCTTTAAACCCTCTTGCAACCAACCTGGCTTTCGGTATGTGAATGCCTTGGTTGTTGGGTTTTGTGGTGAAACACCACTTCGTATCCATTAACCTCACATTTCTCTCCCTTGGGACGACTTCCCACAAGCCCATACGCTAGGTAAGTATCTCCGTTGCGCAGCGCGCACGCCATCTACCAGATTTTTGTTTAAAAAATGGGATGCCTTATCATTACTCGTAAAGTTGTGATTTTATATAATTCTGACGTATTTTTTGATAGTATTTGTTTTGTGAAAGGCATGTATATGAGAAAAATGTCAACGTCTTTCTTCCTTTTGCATGTATCACTATGTTTAGCGAGAGACAGAACTTGAAAAACTTATAAAAAACTCATTGAAAAAGCAAATATTATAACAATAAAAAATAGAAAAAAAAAGAACAGCACGTATAGTAATGTAATTTCGTTGAATATTTGAAAAAAGTGAAAAAAAAGGAATATATTCTCAGACTCATTTTTCTTTGGGAAAAAAGGAAAAAGATATAAATTCCAAAATAAAGTTTTTTTTTTCTATTTCTAAAATACAACAGTATCTTACACCTGTTGAAACATAATTTGTTAATTTTCATCTTAAAATAATATTCTTGTTTTCATTCTGTTCTCACAAAGATAAGATTTTGATTTTCAAAGTGATCAGAGAAGAAAATTGCTCCTACAAACATTACTTAAATTATAGTTGGAACTCTAAATATTCACAGTGTGTGGTAGTTGGATTCAATTTTATTTGGTTTTTACAGCCGATAAAACAATAATAAAAAGAAAAAATAAGAGTAAAATGGTGAGTCACCCTCCTAAGCCTCCCTTGTTGATGAGCAGCAGTTTGTTTGATGATGTTTGCAATTTTAATTTAATGTTTACGCCAACCAGATTGACATAAAACTGAATTTATCAGATTAAAAATAAAGATGGTGAAATATTTACCTCCACTGTTTTTAATCAGTTTAAAAAAAAAAAAAACCTGATAAACCCAAACGTATTATACTAAAAATAGTTCGATTTTTCAAAAATTGTATGTCCGAAGAAATTGCAGGTGTTGAAAAAGAAAAGTGACAGGACCACTGTAAGCTATTTTAAAACTGATTTTCAATTAAGGAAAAAAAATTTTTTTTAATTAAGAAGTATTATTGGTTTTTAATTTTTCAGTAATATTAGGCTTAGAATTCTTCAATATTTTCCTAGGTTTTGACATAAAAATTTTTTACACTCTGAACTAACAGATACGCCTATTAGTTCAAAAACTATGTGTGCTCAACCTCATATGATTTGCCAGGAAAGCGATAGAACTGCAGCTCACAATTTATTTATTCATTGTTTGAATAGCCCACAACATAACAATAGCATTTGGCACCAACCATGTTTACTTTTAAAAGTTAAATTATTTATTTTATTCAAATAATATTTTATTTTATCGACATTAAAACTCAAGTGATAAATGAAAATAATAACAAAACAAAACACGCATTTGTCATATATATGATATTGCATTTGTCATTTATATGATATTTGTGAGAAAAAACGGTGGAATTTCAACGGATCACCATACACGAACTACGATGATGAAGAACTTAAAACGACAATTCGACGAAACGATGACTAGAAGCACACATTACGACATATAAAAGAGAAGACTAGATACTTTGAATGTTTCACGAATTTTTATTAAACACCATGATGACATACATGTTATTTCATCGACGAGAGATGAGCGACAAGAAGGCATACAAAAAACATATAATCACAGCTGAGTTACAAAACACAAATATCACAGATAAATAACAACAACAGAAACAGTGTTGCCACAACATGTGATGTGCGAGAATAAGTGGCTATCGAATATTATAATTTGCCATTATTCTCACACGCCATATATTCGATTATGATTTAAAAAATGGTAACAATAAAAATAACGTTATTAATCTAATACTGTCATTTCGATACATAATGACAAAAAGTCAACAAACGATTAAAAAATAAACATGTGGTCACAAACAACAACATTAACATACAAACAAAAATGGTATACATAAACAAAAAGTTACGTTAAATTTAACAGTCTACAAAATTCGGTAAATTTGGGCCTCGGGCAGCCCTTCGTGAACATATCAGCCAATTGTCGCGAAGTTGGCACGTATAAGTATCTAAATTCTACATCTACATGACTGCACACAAAACGGTATCTTACGTCTATATGTTTTGACCTACGGGTATTCCACTTGCCGGAGTGCAACAGAGACAGACAGCTCTGATTATCCTCATAGATTACAGCCCTATCAGCAACTTGGATGCAAAAATCACCTAGTAGATACTTCAGCCATATGGACTCAGTGGTAGCATCGCATATTGCGATCAACTCACTTTCAGTACTAGATAAAGCCACTGTTGGCTGTTTCTTGCTTGACCAGGACACCAGTGACCCGTAGACAAAGGCACAGTATCCGGTAACTGACCGTCTTGTATTAACGCAGTTGCCCCAATCGGCATCGGAATATGTTTCCAATATACTGCCGTTACTCTTATCATCATGTAGAAAAATTAATTTTTTGTCCTTGGTGGTTATCAGGTATTTCAGAACTCGCAGAAGATACTTGTAATGCTCATTCGTGGCACAGCTGGAGAATTGGCTGAAGTACGATATTGCAAAGCAAATATCGGGCCGTGATCCTAACATTAAGTACATTAAACATCCCACGAGCTGTTGATACCGGTTATTTAAACCACTATCACACGCATTGAGGTCCCTGTCCAGTTGGAGTCCGGGGTCAATGGGTGTGAGGGTTGGTGAGCAATTTTCAACACCAAAACGTCTAGCAACAGACTCGATGAGAGCCCTCTGCTCAATCTCCAGTATGGCCTTCTCCCGATTGTAGCTAATATTCAGACCCAAATATTTTCTGACCTCTCCAAGATCCTTACATTTAAAACGTTTATTTATTTCATTTTTGAAAAAAGCAATTTTTGCCTTATTATTGGAGCTAATGAGGACGTCGTCAACGTAAGTGAGCAAGTAGACGACCGTATTGTCAGTCCTACTTTTATAAACATACAAGCAGTCATCAGCCTTACTCTGCTCAAAACCAAGAGCAACCAGAAACTCGTTAAATAACGTGTTCCAAACTTTAGGCGACTGCTTCAGACCATATATTGACTTATTCAACTTCAAGACATTATTTTTCTTATCTATTTTTGTTTCAATTCCCTCAGGTATTTCGAGGTACACGTCTTCAGACAGAATTCCGTTTAAAAAGGCACTGCAAATATCTATTTGCTCTATATAAAATTTCATTTTATTACTGATAGCCAAGAGAGTCCTCACAGTCGAAAGCTTTGCCACCGGCGCGTATACTTCATTAAAGTTGAAGCCTTTTTTCTGTTGACATCCTCTGGCGACCAGTCTTGCCTTGTAGAGTACCTCATTATTCATATCGTATTTTTTATTAAATACCCAACGACATGTGATGGTAGGAGCGTCCCTTGGACGTTTGGTCACCCACCAGGTCTGATTTTAATTCAGGGCACTGATCTCAGAAGAAATAGCCTCCCTCCACATCAGACCATCCGGTGCACCATTCGCCTCCTCAAACGTCAAGGGGATGCCGTCCTCCGCTAGGTAAATATTTCCTGCAGTCCCATCACATTCAGCCGTTGCACCTGACAGACAATCCAAATTCACGTCACCATCAACTTCAATGTTCTCAAGATTCGATTCGGTGACCTCTACAAAAATACCATCGTTATTATTATATTTACTAGAGTCCTTGGCACCTATTTTACTTTCAAAAAACTCGACATCACGTGACAAACGTACCTCCTTAGTAGTCACATTGAGTAGTCTGTAGCCACAGGGCGAATAACCGACCATTACAAGTTTCTCGCTTTTATTTTTAAATTTATTTGAGTCATGTTTGAAGGACAGCATATAAGCGTCACATCCAAACGTCCGTAATTTATTATAATCAAACTGTTCATTGAACCATCTTTCATAAGGGACAAAATCTTTATTTGTGGGGCAACGGTTCACGATATATACAGAGCACAATATGGCTTCCGTCCAATATATCTTTTCAAGACCGCTCTCGAACAACAATGTCCTCGCCATTTCACACAGTGTCCTGTTCATCCTCTCAGCCTTTCCATTTTGCTGAGGGCAGCCACCAACAGTGGGTTCGACAACAATCCCTTTTTCGTTACAGTATGATTGAAAATTTGTGTTTAAGTATTCTGTGCCTCGATCGCACCTGAGTCTTTTAACATTGTAGCCAAATTTATTTGCTACCATCTCATGATAAATTTTAAATTTCGAAAAGGCTTCTGTCTTACTCGTCAACAGGTACACACAGCAAAAATTTGAGTAGTCATCGATAAAGGTCATAAAATACTTCACTCCATTATATGACGGAGGATTTATCGGGCCACACAGATCGGTATGTATCAGTTCCAAAGGCCTACTTGTTTTTCGTTCGTGCCTCAGGAACGGTTTCCGTTTCTGTTTGCCCATAACACAGGGCTCACACAGCAATCTGCGGTTAGTGTCAACATTTGGTATCAAACCCCTAGTTGACAATAACCTAACATCGTTTACATTCAAATGGGCAAGTCGACGGTGCCACACAGTCAGTGGGCTAGGTTCATCTTCAGACATCAGATTGCACGAGTGATTTGGTATTTTCAAAAAATCAATCGTGTACAAATCCGAGTCAACGCTCACACCAGTGGTCACGATTTTACCACTGCAGCGTTGGATGACCTCAACAGACTCCTCTCGAAACAGAGTGTCGAAACCCGACTTGCTCATGCGCTTAACGGACAGCAGATTCTGTGGCAGCTCCCGAGCATACCTTACATTTTTTAGTTCTATTGCGATGCCATTCAACAATTTTAATTTTACGGTACCGACTGACGTGACAGCAAGCGAGACTCCTTTCTTCGCGACACAGATACTGTAGGGTTTTATCAAATCTAAATAGTCACTGAACAGACTTATATCATTTATCAAGTGAATTGTGCATCCACTATCCACTACGAAAGTGGTACGGAGCATCGAATTTACATTATTTTTAGCATCAACGAAATCATTTATTTTATTATTATTATTATTCTGCAGTGTAAAGCTGTAACCATCTTCAGAGCGATTGTCATTTGAATTAAAATTATCATTGCACATTTGTGCTGAGTTACGATTGTTATCATTATTATTATTATTGGTACCATGGTCGTTAGTACGATTTCCATTATTATTATTAACGTTACTACAATTATCCGTACTGTTATTATTTCTATTTTTTGCATAGCAATTACGTGCTATGTGACCAATTTTGTTACAGAAATGGCATTTTATATTTGAATGCCCATTATCATTCCCAAAGTTCCGACCATGTCCATTTGAATTATTATTCCCATTATTATTATTATTAGTATTGCTCTGTGCGTTTGAATTCCGGTTATTATTAAAATTATTATTACCTCCGCCTCGATTATAACCACGATTGTTTCCCCGATGTTGAGACCTACCACGATTGAAACGATTATTACTATTATTATTATTGTTATTATTACCGAAATTTCATCCACCATTCGTGGTGTTGCCAAAAAATACGTTCTCTTCACCAGTGGCCACCACCGATGAAGGTTTTTGAGGAGCTGAATATTGAGAATTACTTCTCAACGTCGATTTACTATCCAGGGACAGTTCACGTTGAAAGTTGTTCAACCTCATGAACACGCCATCCCAGGTTACGACTTCACCATCCTCTAACACCACTTTGATAGGACGAAACTCCGCTGGCAGCGAGCGTAGCAATACCAGTACAAATTGTTTGGTGGTAGTCAGGTCCCCCAACTCGGTCAATCGTCTACAGCGGGCACGAAAATCAAGTAAATACTTTTGTAAGTCAGAACCAGAAACATACCGTTTTGTATACAGCTCAGCTCGTAAATCCATTAGCGTCCTGTCATTTCCGCTATCAATCAGGTTCGTCAGCGCGTTGAACATCTCCTTCGCGGTTGTGTAGGTCTGGATGATTTCGAGGTATTCGTCCGTCACGTTGTTGGCTATCAGGAACATCGCCTTAGCATTCTCCTTCGACCATACATCTCCCCTATTTCGAACAGTTGGCAAAGAATCAAAGATTATGTTACCCAAAGATTCCTTTGCTAACAGCAGCTCCATCCTGAATTTCCATGTCCGACCATTCTGCCCATTGAACGGTTCGATAGTATTCTGCTTTCGAATGTCCATCTCGTGATCAGGCTACGACGATCAGTTGCACCGCGAATCAGCGACTTCAGCAACCTTTCAGATACGTCGACCAACGAATAAACACGAACGAGATTCCAGGAACATCGAAAAATAAATACGAACACTTTTAAAGGAAAAAGGTTACAAACAAGGCATGGTACTACTTGGGAGTGATGAACAGGATTTGACAGCACAACTCTGCATACTAAGGACAATGGCGACCACGTTGACAATCAGGTACCTGGGCCCATAACCTGTGAGAAAAAACGGTGGAATTTCAACGGATCACCATACACGAACTACGATGATGAAGAACTTAAAACGACAATTCGACGAAACGATGACTAGAAGCACACATTACGACATATAAAAGAGAAGACTAGATACTTTGAATGTTTCACGAATTTTTATTAAACACCATGATGACATACATGTTATTTCATCGACGAGAGATGAGCGACAAGAAGGCATACAAAAAACATATAATCACAGCTGAGTTACAAAACACAAATATCACAGATAAATAACAACAACAGAAACAGTGTTGCCACAACATGTGATGTGCGAGAATAAGTGGCTATCGAATATTATAATTTCCCATTATTCTCACAATATTACATTTCCAACCATCCCATTTCTTATAACTTCTGCCACCAGGTGGCGCTCTCGGAGGTGCTTACCTACCGTATATCAGATAGTGACTTCAGCTTGTCAGTAATGGCTTGTTGCCATTCTTCCTTAAAAGGGTTGTTTTCGTCATCCTCCCATTTTTGAGGGATGTGGTCCTCAATATAATTTTTGTATCTTGATTTAAATAAATTTAATATTACAGGGGTTTCTATTATATTATTATTATCCTGTATTATTTCATTATTATTTTTATTTTTATTATCTATTTGTTTTATATTTCTCGTTTCGTCAAATCTTACGTCACATGTAACGTGTGATTTATCTATTAATGGGTCCCTTTACAGTACTCACTATTGGTATACCCTACGAATATTCCTTTATCGGATCTCTGGGTTAGTTTTGGGTGTTCAGTATTTACTTTTTTTCTTCTATTTTTTGTGGCCTGTTGCTGACGGACCTCTATGGGGATATGTCTATGAGCGAGAGACCCAAAAACTCTCATGTTAGATAGGTCTGGCTTTATGCCGTAAAACATTTCAAAAGGGGTCTTATGATCTCTATTGGCCCTAGTTGGGCTTCTGTTTATAACATAAACAGCCGTCAGAACAGCCAAAGACCAGAAACTGAAATCCAGATCGGAGTCAAACAACATGGCCCTTGTCCTCGCCATGATCGTTTGATTCTGCCTTTCGGCCATCGCATTCAACTCTGGTGAATACAGAACGACAGGCTCAAGGTTCACGCAGTTTCCCTCACAAAATGTTTTCATATTCGAATCCAGATACTCCCTTGCATTGTCGCATCTTAACGTAGCTATTGGGTGATCCGAAAACTTTGATTTTAATTTCATGTACAATTTTTTAAACTCCTCAAAAACCATTGATTTTTTCTCAATAGTGGAGACAAAAGTATATTTTGTGGCATGATCCACGAATATTAAAACGTACTTTTCATCATATATGCCTGGTGAAAAGGGGCCCATTATATCATATGAAACGAGTTCTAGTTTTCTTTCCGGTCTAGTGCAGGTTCCACTGTGTCCCAATCTCCTAGAGTTCGCTTTCACACATATCTCACACAGACCAAATTCGTCATCACAAAATGTAATTCCGTTCGGAATACCTCTTGAGACCTTTGTCAAGAATTTTAAATTTTTTCCTGATAAGTGTCCCAATCTCCTATGCCATATCATTTTTTTATCTATTTTTAATTTTTCTATATTCTCGCTTATTTCTTGATTATTGTTTATTATATCATTATTATTCGTTCCTGCATCCTCATTTATTTCACTACCACCTTCATTCATTTCATTATTTTGTGTGTTATTATTATCATATTCATCGTTAAATTTTATTACATCATTATTATTTTTGTTATTATTATCTATGTTTTCCTGTGTATTATTATTCTCTCCATTCTCTTCATTTTCCTCCTGACTTTCCTCAATTATTTCCTCTTCTATTTCGTATTACATCCATTCATCCTGGGAATTTATGTTGGGCATACATGCCAATTTATTCGATTCATTATGGTACATAATGTACGTTCTTTAATCTTATGACTGTTTGATTCCTCTCTGAATTTTCCACCCTGATAAACATAGTTCCTATGTGTGTGGCAATTAGTAATGTATCTTGGATGGCACATTCTAACTCAATAGGCTTTTCCAGCATTATGGGGTTAGACAATTTTGACAAGTCAGATATAACATGGGCAACAGCTCCACCATCTAACATTATTCTATTGGTAAGAGGGACATAATCTGAATCTGACTCCTGCTTCATGTCTTTAGATGTTATTAGGTTTATTAATTTATTGCTATTTATGTTCTTGTTTGGCTCGTGGCCCTTATACCTTATCATCATAGAAAACTGAACATCATTTTCTTTTTTATTTTTATTGTTATTATTATGATTATTTCGTCCGTATCTCATATTTTGTACAGGACCATCTAATTTATCTTGGTGTTTTGCACCCTCTTTATTTGACGGACATACTTTAGCTATGTGCCCTTTGCCATGGCACTTAAAACATACTAAATTGTTCGAATTTGGCAAATTATTTTGATTTTGGTTATTATTATATTTTCTGTTTTCGTAATTATTATTATTGTTTTGAGGCATTTCTGAGTTTTGATTATTATTATATGTCATTTTCCCCTGATCTAAATTTTGATTATAGTTCTGATTCTTATTTATGTTATTATATCTATTATAGTTTCCTCCATATTGGAATCTCTGATTTTCATTATTATTAAAATTACAAAATTTATTGTTAAAGTGTCTAGACTTCTTCTCGTCATATAATCTATCTGATCTTTCAATCAACATGGCATGGAGTGTTTCAATGGTTTTTTGATCCTGGCTTAAGGTATTAAACTCCAGCCTTGTCATATCATAGTCCATGTTCAGTGATATTAGGAGTTGTTCTATCTCCTCCTGTTTATCTAAGTTTTTACCACAGTCCCTTATTTTTTGGGCTGATCTAGAGAACACGTCTAGATAGCTTCTCATATTTCCCTCACTATTAAATTTCAATCTCTGAAAGGCCTGCTTCGCGTTAATATATGTAACCTGCGTGCAGCTTTTGTACCTTTCATCTAAGACTTTCAAAATTTGGTTTATTGTTTTTAAATCTTTTACCCTTTCAATTAGTTCGTTGTTTAATCCCTGGTAGATTAAAGCCTTGCCTTTTTCTTGATTGCGGAAATATGCCATCCTGTTTGCTGAACTAGCATTGCCGGATTCAGGGTTTAAAAAACTGTTTAATTCCAGTCCCAAAAACAACACCTTGGTCTCAATATCATGCATTATCAGGTATAATCCCTCTGCATAAAGTGTTGATACCATCGTGTCCTCCAGGCATCATAATTCCTCCCATCGAATACCTTTTTTGTGTCAAATCGTGACATTTTATTATTAAATTTTGGGTGTTCGGGAGTTTAGATCCTACCTCAGAAACACGAGAACTTAATTCTAGGGGGTAACATGGTCTCAACCGCACGATAATGCACAACACGGTCTCAACCGCTTGATAGGGAATGCAAGTTAAATATATTATATTATGATATTCAATAATTAGTCAATATTCTAAATTAAATCTTACGAAATATGTATTGCCGACGATGAGGTGATCTCTCCGCCGTTGTTTCTGCTTCTTGGGCGATCCAATTACTGTGTTTTTATCGTCAAAAATGTTCGAAATTAAATTAATCAAAGTCCCAAGTCTTGTTTCAGAATACCTTCGATTCTATTAAACACGTTAAAGTTCAAATTAGTACACAGTGCAAAATTATTTAACAAGTATGAAAGAGATTACTGCTGAAAGAAAAATAATTTATCAGTCTTCATCAATTGAATCGATCTTTTATTGTATGTGAACAGGAAAAAATCTGTCTCTAATGTCAATGTTCAAAATGTAGGTTTTTCATTGTTGGACTCGATGAATCTCATCCAACAAAGATTTCCTTTTTCTACAATTCTCAACCAACAAGATAAAGTTTGAAGGCTATCGATATCACCTTTCAAGTTTCAACTTTACTTGGGATTTGGTTGAGAATTTACCTGAATTATATTGAAATATTACTTTATTTTACTGTAATTTTAATTTTTTTGATTAATTTTGGGCAAAATCACACGAATTATTCATTAATTAACTTAAACTTTTTACTTATCTTTAATCTTCTTGTCCTGTTTTCGTATTTTTTTGATGTTTTTATTACTGCTACCTTGCCCAATTGGCACCAAACTTCGACGCTTTTTTTTCTGCGACTTCTGATTTTTCGATCTTTTTTGACTGTTTTACTCTCTGGAACACAGCATGAACAATTGCCAACCGTTTTTGATGGTGTGCGCTTGTCTACCTAACCATAAAATCCTCTCGTATCTGATCTGTTTTCTCCAGACTTTGGACTTTGACGTTTTCACAGGTGCCCAAGACTTTACCATTGTTTTCATTAATTTCACTTTTATTACTATTTTAATTTGTTGATTTACTTTAATTAAACATTTAACTTTTTCAGGATAGTTACTTTAATCACTGAATCGAACTTTTTTGTTCACAAATTTTAACTTTTCCTACCACTTTGCGTGGAGGTATCACTCGGCACTAAGCCTTTCACTTTGCATGAAACACGAACGTTGAATTTTAATAAATTACACGATTATCACAATCACATTTCAATTACCACACTTATTTCTTTTGCCCGCAGCTCTGCTATCATATTGAGGTTCTGATCACTTTGCAAAGAAAAGATAAGTACGGACTTCCATCTTAAAATTGTTTATTGACGACGTTAGTACAACGACTGACGAATGGAGAACATTCTCCGTCGAGCAGTGGCGGGAAGAATAATATATTGGCGATCAGTGTTGCCACATGTAAAACGAATAAATGTAATAGTATGTTACATAGTGTTAGTCAATGTGATGTTCTGTGTTCCTGAGGTAGTGAGGGAATCGTATCCCAACACAATTTGGCAAAACGTGATGATGATCAAAAACTCATCGATCTTCGAACTTCATTGTGCGCTCAGAGATTTGTTTTTGGTGGTGATTTGCAAGCTCATACTATGTCATTTCGAGCTAAGTGTCGACGACTTGATGAACTGGGTGATCCAACAACGACTAAGCAGTTCATTCTGTGGTATTTAAAGTCCCTTCCTGGCAAATATCGACCGCTGCGTTTGATGTTACAGGATATGCCAAAACCTTCGTGGGATAACGTAATAAGTAAAGTTTTGTCATATCATTATGATTCGTTGTCGGACAAAAAGGATGCTGTGTTGGCTCCTCCGACAACTGTTTCTCAAAAACCTTCAGTAGATGTTGCACCACTGGAGAGAATGTCTTTTTTGGTTTTCAATGTGGCAACAGTCGATGTAGGGGTAATTTTCGTGGTAGAGGACGTGATTATTTTCAGTCCAATAATTTTCGTAGAAATCAGGGAAATAGTGGCGGCTATGGTGACCGTAGAAGTAATTCTAGTCAAATACAAAATAATAATTCTAGTCAGGGAAATAGTAACAGTAATCATGACGCAAGTTCGTCTAATAGGAATAATAATAGTTATAAAAATCAAAATAATAATTCAGGTTGTGATTACAGTAATGTTCGTTGTCATTTTTGTGGCAAACTTGGTCATATAGCGAAAACATGTTATTCTAAAAGGAATCAGGAGAAACCAAAGGATGATTCTAAGGGCTCTTCTGCATTACAGGCGTCTAATGACTGTTCAGAGGTAGGATATAATTTTATCGCTCATGGTCATGTCACACCCTTTGAAAGTAAATCTAAATCTGGTGTACCGTTTGTAGTTGATTCTGGTAGCACCTCACATATAATTAATGACTTGACTCTATTTACAGAGTATATTGAATTAAAGAAGCCTATGTCTATTATGATTGCTAAAAAGAATGTCTCGCTTGTTTTTTCAGCAGTTGGTACTGTTAAATTAAAGTCATATTTAGGTTTTGATGTAACACTTCACAATGTTCGTTTTGCTAGTGAGCTACCATCTAACTTGTTGTCTGTTAAACATATGGGAAATTCTGGTTTTCTTTTACAATTTAGGGCTGAAACGGTAGATATTATTGATGAAGTTAATAATAATAAAGTAATAATAACGGGTAAAAGTACCATATCGGACCTATATATCACTCATTTTTCAAGTAATGTAACTGAATCTTGTAATCTAACTGCTTTATGCACAAATAGTCCGATGGATTTATGGCACAAAAGGTTGGCTCATCTAAATAATAATGATGTGAAGTTATCTAAAAGGGAACTTATCCCAAAAATTGATTTGAAAGATCAAATTTTTTGTGAGCCCTGTGTCATGGGCAAGCATCATCGCAAACCTTTTGATCGTCACGAACCAAAAATAAAAGAACCACTTGAGTTGGTCCATACGGATCTTTGTGGTCCAATAAATCCCGTTGCTTATGACAATAAGAAATATTTTTTAACCTTTCTTGACGACTATTCAAATTTTTGTTTTGTGTACCTGCTAAACAATAAGACTGAGGTTCTTTCTAAGTTTAAGATGTATAATGAATTAGTTGCAAATAAATTTGGTTGTAATGTAAAGGCTCTTAGATGTGACCGAGGCACAGAGTATATTAATGGTCCATTTAAAACCTATTGTGCTGAAAAAGGCATAGAATTACAATCAACTGTGGGAAATTGCCCTCAGCAAAATGGGAAGGCTGAACGTATGAATCGAACATTATGTGAATGCGCCAGAACATTAATTTATGAAAGCAGCTTAGATAAGGTTTTTTGGAATGAAGCTTTAATGTGTGCAGCTTATATTATTAATAGATGCCCTACTAGAAAACAATTTGTTCCTTTTGAAAGATGGCATAATAAAATTTTTAATTATGAAAAGCTGAAGGTGTTTGGCTGCGATGCCTTTATGCTTGATTGGGTTTACAGTTCTCATAAATTTGAAAGAAAAAGTAAAAAGTTGATTATGGTAGGATATTCTCCAGGCGGATATAAGTTGCTGGATGTGAGCAAACCTAAGCCTGACATTCTCATTTCTAGAGATGTAGAGTTTAATGAAAATTCAATTATTAAATCTAAATATAATGAAAGAGATCCGATTTTGACAGAAGTAGATGGTTCGAATGTTGATTTGATTGAAGTTGATGGCAATGTGGGCGATAACATTGTTATAAATGATGTACACTTTGATGATGTAGTTAATTCGTGCTTTTTTACAGCTAGCGCTATCGAAAGTGATTGTCCACAGACGTTTGAGGAGGCAAATTGTTCTCCTGAATCTAAAAGTTGGAAAGAGGCAATTAAAAATGAAGTTGGTGCTCTTACTTCGAACTGCACCTGGAAGGTGGTCAAACGTCTGTATAATGAACCGACAATCACTTGCAGATGGCTTTTTACAAAGAAAGTTGATTCTGTTAGCAACATGTTGTATAAAGCCCGACTTGTAGCTAGGGGCTGCCAACAAAAAGAAGGTTTTAACTTTACTGAGGTATATGCTCCAGTTGCCAAGCTATCAACTGTTCGAACTCTACTTGCTCTGTCCAATCAATTAAATTTCTATATTCATCAGATCGATATTTGTAGTGCCTTTCTGAATGGTAGATTGTCAGAAAAAGTTTATTTAGAAATTCCAGAAGGCATCGAACCCAATTCTGATTGTAATGATAATGTTTTGTTGTTAAATCGTTCTATATACGGGCTTAAACAGTCGCCCAAGGTGTGGAACACTATGTTTCACCAATTTTTAACGGAATTAAAATTTAAACCAGGTAAAGCTGATGAGTGTCTTTATGTATATCGTCAAGGCAAATCAATAGTTTATTTGTTAACGTATGTTGACGATATAATCATCAGTTCTAAAGATTTAAAACTTATTCAATATTTTCAAAATAAAATTAGTGAAAAATTTAAAAGTAAAGACCTGGGAGAAATAAATAAATATTTGGGACTTAACTAAAATATAATCGAGAGTGTGGAATAATTAGAATTAATCAAAAATCACTTATTGAGTCTGTTTCAAAAAGATTTAAAGTAGAAAATTGTACTCCTACATACACTCCAATTGAACCTAAACTGCAATTAACTAGAGACATTAATAGTCTAGATCAAAAATTAAATAATAAATATCAGCAGTTATTAGGTTGTCTCATGTATATCATGTTAGGCTCACATCCAGACATCTGCTATGCCATATCGTACTTTAGTCAATTTGCTAGTGCTGCCACATTAGAACATTATAAATATCTTAGCCGTGTACTTAAATATCTTATCACAACCAAAGATCTTGAGTTGACTTACACTCGAAGATCAAATAATAATTTTATTTTAGAAATGTATTCTGATGCCGATTGGGCAAACTGCGTCTCGACTCGAAGGTCCATTTCTGGCACTTGTGTTAAAGTTTTTGGTTCTTTTGGTTCATGGTCCAGTCAAAAACAACCCACAGTTGCTCTTTCTAGCACTGAAAGTGAGTTGATCGCCTTATGCTATACTACGACTGAAGGACTTTGGTTTTACAACCTTTTAACTGACTTTGGGATTACTCATAATAATAAGTGCGCTATATTTGAAGACAATCAGAGTTGCCTAGGTTTAATTAAGTCAGCTAGATGGAACTCTAAACGTTCCAAGCATATTGACACTAAATATAGATTTATTTGTGATTATGTTGACACTGTATTTAAATATTTGTATACTTCGACTAAACACCAGTTAGGTGACATTTTCACGAAGGGTCTTGTTCGACCAGTATTTAATAAATTTGTTGAAGACTTAAACCTAGAATGACTATAACAATTGTGTGTTTGTAATTTTTTTTTTGTACTATGATGTATCCCATATAATATTGAAACTTTTAACTAGTCAATGCTATAATAATGTTTTTAACTCATATATAATTTTTAACTGACAGTGATGATCACCAATATTTAATAAGTTTTAATCATGTTTTTATTTATACACTCTAACTTACATATTATGTGAAAATTTTTGTGTGTATACATTCTTTTGTTTTTGCTCAGTCAGATTTGAGGAGGCGTGTGAGAAAAATGATAACCTCCAAATCGTGACTGATATTATTTGACTGTGATTTGTAATAATCTGTGATATTGTAAGCTGTTTATTCTGTGTTTATCTATATGAAACTGTCAGTCACTCAACAACCAGCCATTGAGCTGATATATGTGTAATAAATTCGTTTTACACTGAAATTTAAATCTTGTGTTTTTACTCAAATTTGGTTGTGATATTATATTCATCTTTTCATATGGCGTTTAATAATTTGTTCGGTCATGAAGTTTGTCATCGTTTGATTCAGTAATTCTCACACATTCTTCATATTATGAAATAATATATACTCTAAGTTGTTATCTTTATATTTAATACCGACACCAATTACGAACAACTGAATTCAGATTAAATATAGTTTTGCTTGATTAAATCGTGAAATAAACTTGAAAACACATTCTAAATCAAACTTAATTTATTAAAAGAAAAACGAAACATAATATTATAATAACGCCATATTGATTACACGAGTAGAAGTGAGCGTCACTTCATGACCAGAAAACAGAGAGTGATAGAAAGACACAGATAAAAACAACGAGAACTTGACTGAGGGAACTCTTGATTGCAGTAGTACCAACTACTGACATCTAACACTCCCTTCCAGGCGAGTGTCGAGCCGTTTTTATTGAAACCTCTTGATAACGAATATTTTTGAATTATCACAGACTTGAGAAATCACAGCAGCTTGAGAATCACAGGAACTTGAGTTTACTTAATCTTAACAAAACAAAACGAGTATGACGCTCCAAAACAAAAATAGACTTAAATTCTTAATTTTTTTTTTTTTTTTTTGTCATAATACTAAACAAAAACAAAATTGAGCAAATAAAATCACAAACTTGATTGACCAGAAAGGAAGGAAAAACGTCAAAATTAATCAAACAGTCACCTGCAAACAAAATAATATTAGTATTTTCAATTAAGAATGATACTGAAAAATAATAAGTCTTCCTGAAAATAAAAGAACACATGATTAAACAGGAACAAAACGAATATAAAAATATAAAAGTATCTGAAACAGAAAATACAATTATTAATATTATTCTTGATCGAGAATTTGAATTCATCTTGATGGAATACATCTGGAACAATAAACAGATATATTAGTATTTCATCAAATTAAATAGATGAGTTCATCAGACTGCTTGACATCAACTTGGTCTTGATAATAAAAGAGAGAAACTTGATTTAAAGAAATGTCGACTCTTGAGAAAAATTAATTTACTTGAACTAAACTTGTCATTATTTCTTGAGGTTAGAGTCAATATTATAACATAATTTTGAGTCTGGATATCGATCGATGAATTATATTCAGCAAACCAGGAAAATACGAAACTCGTACCCAATTTGGAATTATCTGAACTTGAGTAAATATATCTTGATTCTTGAACTTGAAACTTGATTTACTTGACCATTAATAATTTTTCTAAAATTTATACAACTTACAAATTTTGAGAAAATTTCTTCTATTTATTAATAACAGAAGTTTAACGAATTTTCATTTATGAATAACGAAAATTTTATTAACTTGACTTGACTTGACTTGAACAATAGAGATGGTAACTTGATAAATCAAAGTTTTTGGATATACTTGAGTGACTCTCTTGACTTACCATCTTATTGCTTAACAGTTTTTCACGTAAGAACTCATGTTGCTGAGCAGTAAGAGGTTTTGTTAAAATATCAGCAACTTGATTGTTTGTTGATACATTAACAATTTTGAGTAAGTTATCACGAACATACTCTTTTACCTTGAGATATCGACGTTCGATATGTTTAAGTTTGCCATGATTATAGAAGATAGATAATAAGTTACAAGTGGACTGATTATCTTCATACATGGTAACTTGAGTTTTAAACTGAGGAAAAGTTTCTTCAGTTAACCTACTACAATAGAGCATATGACTTGAAGCAACAGCAACGGCTACAAACTCGGCCTCAGTAGTTGACTCAGCAATTACATCTTGTTTTCTGCTGCCCCAAGCAATTGTATTACCAAACTGTTTAATACAATAGCCAGAAGTGGATTTTCTTGATTTATCTGCTGCGAAGTCAGCATCAACAAACGCAACAATATCTTCATCAGGACTTGAGTAGGTTAAACCTAATGTTGGAGTGTGTTTTAAATAACGAACTACATGACTTACTAAAGTACGATGTAACTCCGTAGGTTTTTCTTGAAATCAGCTAAGAGACTTACCACAAAAGAAATATCTGGGCAAGTAGTATTAGCTAAATATAAAAGTGATCCAATAGCCGTCGTATAAGAATTATGAGGAGGTAAGGGTGTTTCTTGAATTTTTGGAAAATTGGCAAAAGAGTTCATTGGAACTAAACGTTCGCCACAATTTTCTAACTTAAATTCGTGAATTAGGGTTTTGATGTAATCCTCTTGATGTAAACGAAGATTACCAGTGTTATTGTCAATTTCAATTTGAAAACCAACATAACGACTTGGGGAACCTAAGTTCTTGACTTCAAAATTTTTTTGGATAGACTTGATAGCATCTTGAACAACTTGATTGCTAGAGCCCATAATTAAAATTTCGTCAACGTATGCTAACATTATGACAAAATTATTACCACTTGATTTCATGAAAATGCAACCTTGATGTAATAATGGTTCAAAACCCTTACTCTTGAGAATTCTTGAAAATTTTACATACCATGACCTAGGTGCAGTAGCTAACCCATACACAGCTTTATTTAACATGAGTGCATAAAGTTTGTTGTCGAGATCAATACCCTGAGGTATTGAGGTATATTTATCTCGATCAATCTCACTATTGAGAAATGCAGTCTTGATAGCTAGCTGTGTAATTCTTAACTTAAGTTTACAGGCTAAAGAGAAGAACCAACGAATTGTGGTTGCAGTTGCAGTAGGCGAGTAGGTATCTTGAGTTGAATATTTTTCTTGATCAACAGCACCAATTATTACAAGGCGAGCTTTAAAAGCTCCATCAGGTTTAATGGTAAAAATCCACTTCCACGGAAGTAGTTGATGACCCTTAGTATTTGATTTTGGGACAATATGCCAAACCTTATAACAATTTAGAGACTTGATTTCTTGAGTAATTGCTTCCCTCCATTTGGGCCAGTCAGGTGATTTTAATGCCTCTTTGTACGATTGAGGTGCATTGGGAGAAGAAACCTCTGTTTCATCTCTTTTATTATTCGCATCAGAGATACGAAGAATTTGCACTGAGCCATCAATCACTTGACTTTCTTGAAAAAGATCCCAATTATAATCAATTTCAATTATCTCATCTTGGGGATTATCTTCACCAACTTGAACTTGAACAACAGGAGGAGCAATATCTTGGTTGGGACTTGGACTTGAATTTTCTTGATTTTCTACCAAACTATCATTACAAGCAACGTTAGTAGATAGAGAATTATCTTGATTTTCAACTTGAGTTAAATTTTCATCAGGAAAATCTAATTCTTGATTACTAAATTCTTGAATAGTTTCTTGACGTTCATTAATCGCATCCCTAAATGTTTTACTTTTGTCGAATTTGACATTACACGAAACGTTAGTCTTTTTAGTAGCAGGATTAAATAAAATATAACCTGTTTTAGTATAGCCTACTAAATATTGTTTTGTACTAACTACATCAAATTTTCGACCAGTAGGTTGATTTTCTTGAAGTACATAAGCCAGACAGCCAAAAACGTGAATACTTCATAAATCAGGCTTATTACCGTAAAACATTTCATAGGTTGTCTTGAAATTTAGTGCTCTGTGTGGTGACCTATTATATAAGTATTCGGTAGCATCAGCAGCTAAGCCCCAAAAAGAAGTAGGAAATCCACTCTCTTGAATTAATGAACGAATCTTGACCTCAATAGTTTGATTAGCCCTCTCAGCAGTACCATTATGTTCACTAGTAAAAGGACCAGAGGTTTCTCTCTCAATTCCTAATTCTTCAATTAACTGATCCATGGCCTGATTAACAAATTCAGAACCATTATCATAACGTAAAGTTTTACATTGGCCTTCTTGAGGAAATTGAGCCTTAATTCTCTTGACATAAATCTCAAAAAACCTGGTCACTTCATACTTTTTCTTGAGTACAAAAATACTAATATAACGAGTATAATCGTCTAAAAATACTAGTAAATCAATATTTTTCTTGACAAAGGTAGGGGGAGAGATTGGGCCAATCACATCAGCGTGAGTTAATTCACCTAGTCTTGAAGTTCGTTCACGATCTTTATCGAAACGTTTACGAGTCATTTTTGTTTGGTTACAAACTTGACAATCTTGAAATGTGTCCGGACAAATTATGTCTGGGACACCAATAGCAACAGAACGAAGACGATATAAATTTGGAGAGGAAATATGTCCCATCCTACGATGCCAAATATTCCCTTCATTCACCAATTTTGTTCTTTGTTCGTCATTTATCATTTTCTTGACTTTTCAATTTTTTCTTTTACCAGTTTTTGTACGATAAACTGGTAAAGAATTCGAATTATTCTTAACATTACTTGAATTTTCTTGACTTGATGCCCCCTTCGAATCCTGCACAATTTTACCAGAATTTGCGGAATCGATGTTACTTGATTTATTTTGTTGACTTTTACTTAACTCCATTTTATCGAACTCATTGATCCAGGAGTCATCAACATCAGACCCGTCAGTAGCAACATTAGACCCATTACTATCAGACTTTTTGTTACCAGACGATTTACTTGATTTGGGGGACTTGACTTGACTTTTATTACCCAGACCACTTTGATCAGCAATTTCTGACAAACACGGATCATTAGTGTATTCAGATAATAAAATTGATTTACCTTTAAGTATTCTTGATAAAGCCTTTTTGTAGTTCTTGATATTTTTGTTCATACTTGAAGGGACAAATTGATATCTATCTTGATAAGTGGTTTACTCAACCCGACCTCTTCTTGCCTGTGAAATGTAACTTGATTAGGTTTGAAGAGTAACTTGATATTATTGTCTTTAACAAAATGGTTAACACTAACAAGCCCATTTGCTAGACCGGGAACTACTAAGATTTCTTTTAAAACAAAGGTAAATATTCTTGACGATGATTCGTGATTTAAGGTAAATAATATTATACCCTCACCCGTAGCCTTTAATACACTATCTTTACTAGCTTGTCCCAAAGTTTTATTTTTTGGGAAAGCTCGATAGTTTAAAACTTGGTGAATGTGAGCTACAGCATTATTTGTGGCCCCACTATCAATCACGAAAACATCGGTATCTTGATTTAACAAATCTTGATGTAGAGAATCTTGATTATTAATTACATTTAAATTGATTAAATGCAACTCACTTGAGATACTGTTCGGATCCAGTTGCGGTGCAGGACAGTTACGTGCTTTGTGTCCAGGTTCCTGACACTGGTAGCAGACCTTCTTGTTGCCATTAAAACACTTATCTGCCGTGTGTCCATTCCAGCCACAATCCTTGCAGCGAACTTTCCTATCTTGATTCTCCTTCTTGACATCTTGATTTTGTTTCTCGGGCAAAGTGGGAGTTGTCTTGACACTTGATTTAGTGCTTGATTCGTCGAGATTCTTATAATTACCATTACTTGATGACGTACTTGATGTTGGAGCAGGTGATTTACCTGCCTGAGGTGTCTAGAGAGTCGACGCTTCCTTCCGTGCGTAATCTCGATGCTTCGGAGCACTCTCCGACGGTTTAGCAGACATTGACTTCTTCCTTTCTACGTATTCCAAAAGGGATGTACGTAGCATTTCCTCAGACAAGTCTTCACCTGCTCGAGTGCATAACGTATCAAATACCGCCTCGAACGAAGGATTTAATTTTTGAATTAACTTGATAAGCCAAAAGGAGGGTGGAAACACTTGACCAAATTCCACCAAACTTCGTCGAGCGGCATCAAATTTTGATAAAAATAAAATTAATTCAGTATTATCAACATACTTGAGTTCGTCAAGACGGTTCATGACAGCAATCATGTCATGAATCGTCTTGCTACCATACGGCCTCTTGAATTCTTAATAAATTTCGCAGGCTGATTCGAGATGAAAAATTAGCGTCTTGATAGGTTGTGCTACATTCATTCGAATCAGGTTCTGCACTTGAGCATCGACTCCTCAGCAAATGTTCTCAGGTAAGTTGAGATGTTCAGCTCGAGGGAATGCAATCCACTCAATCGCATTTGCCGCCTCTAAGTCGTTCTTGATATCCCTCTCCCACATCTTGAAATTTTGCTTACCCTTTAGCTTCTCATTATTTCCATATGTACGCAATGGAATCAATGGAACCATTTGAAATTGGCCCATAGTCGGGTAACATTGATATTGAAACGAAGTATTCATTGGAGTATAAATGTTACCCAATAGCGTTTGATTCGCATCGCGCACAAATGAACTTGAATCTTGAAAGGCCATAGGGTAACTTGACACTTGAGGTACAGGCATGTAGCCTGTTCTTGATTCTTGATAATTTGGTGCTTGACCAAAACTTGATTCTTGACCGACGTTAGTTAGTCCGGGAGGAGGAACGAACTGACTTTTCAGCGACATTTTCAAAAAATCAAGCGCCGCGAGTGCGTTTGATGCGGAATCGACGATCATACTATCGACATTCGACGACAGTTTAATTTCTGAAACAACACTTGAATAATTTTTATTAATATTTACTTGACTTGAATTCGTTGATATTGCAGACGGCGATTTGTTTGAACTTGATGTTTCTGCTTGACTCGACAAACTGCTTGACGGACTTGAAAACGATGTAGACGAGATATCTTGATTTAACATACGTAATGGTATTATTTTATCTTGATTCGGCTCGATGGATGGTGATGACAATTGGCCTGGTTGAACCTTCTTGACGATTTTTCCGGAATCCGAAAAGGTAACGGTAATTGTTGGTTCAGTCATAGTACTCGACGTAGTCTTGATTTCACCAGCCATATCAGACAATTTTTGAACGAGCGGTAAATCTTGAATTTGCACAATCTCATCTAACGTATTGGTTGTCACTGTATTCACAACCGGATTGAATAACACCTTCTTGATTTTCGATACCTGCTTCTTCTTTGTGACTGGAAGAGCAGGAACTTGAGATCGGCCTTTACGTGTTTTCGGAGCCATAAAAAGACGAAAACGACAAACACAACTCGCAAATTTTTTGACAAACGAACTTGAAAAATTAAGTGATCTTGATTTACGTACTTGAGGTTTTTCCTAAAAAAAAATACGAATGTAATTCTTGACCATAACAAAGGCGCAAACACGCGAACACACTTGAACTCTGCTATCACTTTATATTTAATACCGACTCCAATTACGAACAACTGAGTTCAGATTAAATATAGTTTTGCTTGATTAAATCGTGAAATAAACTTGAAAACACATTCTAAATCAAACTTAATTTATTAAAAGAAAAACGAAACATAATATTATAGTAACGCCATATTGATTACAAGAGTAGAAGTGAGCGTCACCTGATGACCAGAAAACAGAGAGTGATAGAAAGACACAGATAAAAACAACGAGAACTTGACTGAGGGAACTCTTTATTGCAGTAGTACCAACTACTGACATCTAACAGTTACTGATGTGAGGTATATTGTGCAAGGACTGAAAAAGAACACGAGACTTTTATTCACAAGGAATTTATTGAGCAGACTAAAAACATATTCGAGAATAAAATATAATGTTGTATAAGATGGCGAAGCACAGCATTATTGGTAACCGAAAGTAGGGGAAGCGATTTGTGAGAGAAGTAGATTGTATGACATATATATGTAAAATATAAAGATTCTCTTCACTTTATCTTCTTATTCTTTCCTGCTTATCGTCTATTTACGCTCTACACTTCCTTATCGCTCTATTGTCCATCTCTCGTACAGGTTACAGTCATTTTTGCTCTCATTCATCGTACGTTCGCCAGTTCATGCACTTTAATTCTGTTTTAGCTTTCATACTTTGTACACTTTCCTATGTGAAACGACTTCGTTTTTGAATTTACTGTATTTTCAATAAAGTTAAATTCATCCAAGTCCTTTACTCTCTCGTTAGATTTTCAAACGATCTTACAAATTCAAAAACTTTTCGTTTTCCGTAATTTTTATTTCACCTGTGAAAAAAAAAAAAAAACTTTTTATTATGACGCTGTCCGTTACGCCGTCTATTTCTCGTAAAGTTCACTTTACATTACGGGCTGAACCAAAACTGACTGACCCGAAATCTACCATCAAGCGTTTGTATGCTATGCAGTTTTTGGATGACGAGGAGGATGAAGTTACTTACGCGTTTCCTGAGTCTCATAAGGATCTGATTCACCACGATCAATTGTTTGCGATTGCTGTTGCTGCGGCTGCGAAGAGATCTGAATTGAAACAGAGATGGAAAACACGCTCGTTCAAAGTCCTGTTACCCGAAGCTGTTGCTAAGCTATATATCGATGAAGTCGGAAATCCCGTCTTCAGTGGTATTTTTTTAGATGAACTCGAAGACGATGGTCATAAGGCAAGTCCCATTAAACCAGTTGATGCTTCTAACATTACGCCTCTGCCTCGTTCGCTCTCGTCAATCGTTAAGGACGCCGTAATCACAAAATTCAGTGGGTCCAAATCTGGTGCCTCTAATGCTTCAGCCTGGCTGGAAATCTTTGAGTCCGAGTGTAAACGTTTGACTATTGCCAAATTGTCGTATTGGGAAGTACTTCGCCTTTTTCTTGTTGACGCCGCAGAAAAATGGTATGGTACAATGCGCCTTTCAAATTTATCTACGTCTTGGTCATTCTGGCGAGAAAGTTTTCTGGAAAACTTTGGTCAGAAAGGTATCGCCGTCGCTCGTTCTGCTTTTGCTTACCATTTTATTCAAGGCTCGCTCAATGATATGTTCAAACCAAGTTGAACATACTGGTTTCATTCAACGCTAAGATGCATGAGTTAGACAAAATCGCGCATCTTATCATCGGCCTTCCGACTCACCTGCAGGAACGTGTATCGTTGGCAGATGACCCGTCTCTCGATAAAGTTATTTCGATTATTTCTTCACTTGATCGTCCGATTACGCGTACTACTACTGATGATGATGATGATGATGATGATGATGAAGAATGAGATGAGGTGGGATTTCCGTTACAACAGTTATTTCGAAATTCGAATAGTTTGGATCCTATCCACTCCTGGCTATTGTTGAACACTTGAACCAACGTTACTACTTTTCATATAAACGCTCAAAAAGAACAGAGCTAATTTAATATTTTGAGTCGTTACTCGTTACTGGGATACTGGCTAATTGCATTGGCTATTCCTGTTCGTTTCTTGTACATGTTCGGAAATTTATTGTTTTATAAATCCAGAACATTATAAAATTTATTTCAAAGTTCGGAGTTTTATAGTTTATTCTTGCTTATTTATCTAAGCTTAATTGGGTAAGACTCTCTGTGAGCGTGAATTTGTTTTAGTGATGTAGTTTTATTCATGTTTTTGTCATTGTCTAATTCTTATTTGTGGTTTGTCTCAAAAAGAGTTGAAATAGTCCATGTAAGTCGCAATAAATTTATTGATAATAATATTTTTTTATGAAAACTTACGCTAAAAAGTTTTTACTGTCAGATGTTCTCTGGATAACCAACATTTTTTCCGTACGGTTGCTGTTTCCCACATATTTTTTAGTCTGGCGTTCGTCATGTTCGGTGGATAAAATAATTTAATTCATGCCATAATAAATTACTGTCGCGTTTGAATCGTTGTATTTATGGTACGGAAATGCAGTCTGCTGACATGAATAACCATTTATCCACGTTGAAGGTGGAGACCGACAATGTAAGTTCCTTATCTGTTGATATCACTTTTTCATTTTTGTTGACTTGTTATGTGGCTTTGATGTGCCTCATTTATCTGATTACTGGCGCTGTTCCGAAGAATGAATTTCCAGTTTTAATGAATATTTTATTCAATTAATAAATTTTTCAATTTAGATTTCCAGCAGAAACGTTCTGCAGCCTTTACCTTTAACCTTGACCAGTCAAACATCTATGGCAACGTATTCGCAAGCATCAATCAGCACTTCCACATTTACGAATTCTACAGGTATGTATTTAGTTTTGTTCTGCTTTCCATAAGCTTAGTGTTTGTTTTGTTATTAAAGGTAGAATTTTTTCTTGTAGTAAGGAGTGAGAAACCAACAAACGGAAGTACAATTTCGCAGAGTAGTCGTTTTGTGCCAACAACTTCCATTACTGTGACACCATATCATATTCCTAAAGGTGAGGAAGCTACGCTTTGATGATTTTGTCATTTCTTTGAAAATTATCGTCTCTAGCTAGTAATCTTGGCATTGTATTTCTCGTATTTTATAGGTACGGCAGCTGTAGCTAATATATCCGGGCCAAAGAGTAAGATTTCGACTCCGATTGTTCGAACCACACCAGTACCTTCAGTGCAACCAGTTACCACTGTCTCAGGATGTTCAGCCTCTTCGTAAGTTATCTGTCTCTGTTGATTAGTGGAAGAATGATGTATAAAAAATCAACTCAGTTGCTATATTTTCCGTAGAAAGTGCGACTGTAAATAGGTGTAGGTTGATAAGCTTTATGTTTAATAGGAAGTTTTGTAACCTTCAAAGTATGTATCATGAATGCTGAAAAGTAGAATTATTTACGATTGCTTTTGTATTTTTAGAATTTGATTGAATCTACTTTGCCAGAATTCTAATAAAATATGTTTATAATAAGGTAATGTTTCTCAAGAGGATCATATTTCATATTTTCGCTGTTGAATGTCCTCCTCTTGTTTGGGGCGATTGAGGGGATAAATCCCTCCTTCAGATTTTCTTAAAGCAGAATTTCACTGAGTGATACCATTAAAGTTTTCTAATAATGACGATTTGCATGAAAAGCAAAAATTCATATCGCAAATTCGCAGAAAATTATTTTTCCAATTTATGAATTTTCCTTCTCTCCAAAATGATTCTTACATACGGTTACGTAAAAGCTGACATTTTTAAATCCAAATTTTTTAGTCAACTCAAATGGTAGACCAAAAAATCTGCTTATGGACCCTTCCCCACTAAAAAAAAAGTTATTGAAATTCGCCGCTGTAGTCGAGGTGAAAGGGAAGAAATTTTTTCTCATCAAATGCCCCTCTTAAGAAAATCCTGGCTATGCCACTGCTTCTTGCTTATTAATTTCATGATTTTATTGATTGAAGAAACTAGACAAACCTCTCGACTTGGATGAATAAAATGTAGAAGGAGTGTCTAGAAATTTGGTAAGAGAGTGAATTTTTGCTTTTACTTGCATGATTACGAATTTCATTACATCTTTATTGCAATGTTTGTTGTAAAAATTTAGGTATGCGGTTGGAAAATTAAGCATTCTGAAAAATTACCGTTATTCGTCCCATGTTCATATTTGAATGTGAAAGATTCGTGCAGATATTGACTTGAAAAAAACCCTAGTAACGTGTGATTTTTTTTTCCACATTCTGCTGAAAATTCGATTTGTACAGTTGATGTGACAAAAATTTGTAGAGAAAACTAGTTCGTTGTAACTCTCGAACTTTGTTGTATTTTTATTGCTTAGAAATCCTCAACTGGGACGTTCAAAAGACTTCCTTTTAGAGGAAATTGTTGAAAACCATTTTTCAATCAGAAAATCTAACCAGCTTTGAAAAACAAAAAAGAAAGAATAACAATGCTCTAAAAAGAGAAAAATAATTCTGTTAAAATTTCTCCAGTAAGATCTACCAGAATTAAATGGAATTTAAGATGGAACTAGATGGTATTGCAAACCTTCCATAATCACTCATTCACGGACATTTCCTATTGATTAAAAATAAAATAACAGTTGATAATAGATAACTTAATTTAATTTCCGGTTTAATTATTAAATATCATAGATAACTGAATTTTTTTCTCATAAATTTGAACTGTAAATACTTTAATTTCAGATTTGATTTGGTCATACTTTGCATAGGATCTTATGCATTGTTATAAATGATCACCAGACATATAGCCGAAGAGATTTACACCGCCCGATCAAAAACATGACGAAGATAGAATGTTATAAAATGTTTCAAAGTCCAATATTTGTTACTGCTCATGTGTTGTAGTGTGATAGTTTGTGTGTATTGACATAGAGATGTTTGTTTTCATAAACCTGTGCAGAATTTTGAATGAAGTTGACTTTTCATTGTTGATGATGATGATGGTCGAAGGTCTTTGTCACATTTTTGTACCACAGCGCACATAGAGAGTTGGACATCTCTTTAGCTATATGTCTCTGATGATCACCCATTCATTGGTACAATAAATTTCTGCTAGATGTCAGCCACTTTGATTTTAAATCCCAATATGAAACAAATAAGTATTATGATTAAATAATAATTTTTTTTAAAAGATAAAACCGACTTGAAAAAAAAAATTAGCACAGCAATACTTCGCTAGAAAACCCAGTTTGCCAATTTTCATTCCTAATGAAAAAAAAATACCCTAAGTGCTGATTGTACCAAATAATTAAACGCCCGATGAGTATAGTTTAACTTTATTGTACCATGTGTCTTATCATTTAAACCTAGTTTATCCCACAGTTAAAAGTTGATACAACTGGGCCTAATTCCAATTAACTGAAAAATTTTTTAAGTAATATCCATAGTAATTAATACTTGTATCGACAATTATCGATGTTCAACAAATAGATTGATATATCGATATCCAATGAACAGATTGATATATTGTTGCTTTCAGGTTAAAAAGTTACAATAAACTATGGATATTTATCGATATCTTTAACAAAACTATTGATCTGTTGATTTTTTATTGCTAAAAACTGATTTTCCTGGACTTGTTTGTTTTCTTTTCTTTTTTTTTTGGTGGGTGTTTTTTTTTGAAAAGTGCTGAATGAATAGGCTCCAAACTCTCCTATTAGACCTGATCTCATGTGAAGAATAATTCGTCGTGAAAATTTTAATCCTATATGTTTGGTTGTTTTCTCAAAACTATGAACACAACATTTTTTTAGCAGTTTTTCTTCTCTTGTTTTCTCTGAAACTACAGAATTAATAGGCACCAAACTTCAGTCACACTTGCACCTTCATAAGGTTAATCTTTCATAAAAGTTTAAGCTTCATCCCTTTTGTCCTTTTCTTAGAACCCTGCCAAAATGAGCTCTAGGAATTCTTGGTTTTCCAGTTTTTTCAGAAACTACTGAACTGATGACCATCAAACTTCTTTCAGAACTGTGCCTATATAATAACTATCTCTTGCAGAAATTTCTGCTTCATCTGTTTGGTAGTTTTTTCTAAATCATGAACATAAAATTTTTTACAGTTATCTTTAAGTTTCTCAGAAATTACTGAGTTAATGGACAAAAAACATATATCAGACTAGTATCGACTTAAGGATAATCTATCGTGAAAATTTCATACCAGTGCCTTTTATCATTTTCATAGAATCCTAGATAAATGACTTCTTTAGGAATTTTATTTTTTCTAGTTTTCTTAAATACTAATAAACCAAGAGGCACCAAACTTTTTTTATACTCCTTCTGTAATAGAACTATCTCTCATATCAGGGATTGAGAGGTAGAAATGGGAACCAAATTTTTTTGAAATGGAAACCATATTTTTTTGCCCTGGAAACCAAAATAAATGGAAACACTGAAATTCAGAAATGGAAACAGAATTGGAAACAATTAACTAATTTGTTTCAAAACTAATAACGGAAATGTAATGGAAACCAAATTCCTAGGGGCAACCCACTTCCTGAAAGTAGCCAATTCCTTTGCATAAAATGCCAGTCTTCCCTCCCATACTCTTCCCCTATGTTTTATTCCTTCTCTTTCACTTCATTTTTAATCCACTTATTTGATTGTGCCTTGTATACAGCTGTAGTATCTGTCATCACATTAAAAGGAGCTACTTGGAGTCACAAATTTTTCAATAAAATTTGAAGGTATGATGCAATTCCAGGAAATGCCTCACAAAATGAGAGCGGTAACATCTATGTGCATCTTATCATAATACACATTGATAATATGATATGGTAGAATGATATAAATGTGTACCCACATTAAGTGTTACCAGCCAGCAAAAAAGAGTGCATACCCTATTGAATGATTGAGTCCACTTTCCTATTCGTACTAAAGCATTTTTTTTTCTCTTCAGATAACACATTTACATGGTGAGACTTTTTTTTGGTATTTCAATCGTTAAAATTGGTCTATTGTTCTCTCTATCATTGTCCCTCAATAAAAAAAATCTTTTGGAAATTAAGATATAAATATTATAACAAAATTGAAGATGTTGGTTCATGTGATTTTGGTGCCCGAGGGGTTGGTTTTAATCTTCAGAGGGCTGTTTTTCTTCCCTAACCAAAAAGGGCGTTTGTTGTGAGTTTATACATGTTGTAGGAGTAGTCTCTTGGTGTAAACATGTTAATTATTAGGTTGTTTTAAAGAAGGATGAAATGTGTTGTGTTTTTTAACTCTGCTGGAAAAAAAAACACTATTTAGCTGAAGGCATGCTTCTCTGAATGCTAGTTTTATAGATACTGTTTTCTCTTTTTTGAGTCAATAAAAAAATAATAAAAAATGCCCTGAAAGGAGAAAAATTACCATTTTAAAATTTCCTTAGGAAGACGTAGGTCAAGGTACTTGAATTATTA
This sequence comes from Ericerus pela, assembly GCA_011428145.1. NCBI lineage: Eukaryota > Metazoa > Arthropoda > Insecta > Hemiptera > Coccidae > Ericerus > Ericerus pela. The sequence goes on from WOFM01000065.1 coordinate 1,218,379, forward strand.
AAGTTGTTGTTCTTTATTCTTACTACATAGGATTCATAGTCAGTTACAAGAAATTTTATGATAAAACTTTTTAATTAATGCCGATTTTAATAATTCCAGTCCCTTTATCTACACCTTTCTGGAGAAATTTTAAAAGGATTATTTTTCTCTTTCAGTGCATCTTTTATATTTTATTTTGTCGGTTCTATTTTTTGAAGAATAGTATCACACAACAGGGTTTGAAAGTGTGGGTTTACATGTAGTATTATTATTATTATTATTAATTATTATTAATTATTAATTATTATTATTATTATTATTATTTTTATTATTATTATTTATTATTTATTATTTATTATTTATTATTTATTATTATTATTATTATTATTATTATTATTATTTATTATTATTATTATTATTATTTATTATTATTATTATTATTATTATTTATTATTATTATTATTATTATTAATTTTATAAACAATGTCAAATTCATGAAAAACTATCAGTTCCTTTGAAAAACCAAATAACACAAGATGGCTACTCATTTCTTATCCCCGTCATGCGCATCGTGCTAGTAAAGAGCCTTATCCATAGTGACTACTTCCTCTCAACTGGATTTCGTAGCATAGTTGGTGTGGTGACAGCTCGGTACTACAGAGCTTGTCAGACCAGTGAACGCATAAACTACTTTATCGGTTCAAAATAATAATTTAATGAGATTTTTAAACCTATTGTTTTTTAACCTGTGCTTCTTCCTAAGGCATTTTCCATAATTTGTTATTTTTCCATAGCTATAATTAAGTTTTTTATTTTCCATGGAAATAATCTAATTCAGGCCCACTTTTTCAATTTGCAATTAAACTGACCGACAATCATTTTGAAAATTATTCTGAAGGCCAGATTTGATTTAACTGCAAGTTAGCGTCATCTGACGGATAATTTTCCAAACTGAAGATTATGGAAGACTTTCAGTCGTATGAGAACTTTTAAAATTAACTTTTTACCGTGAAAAATTGTTACTCTAATGACGTTATTTTTTACCAGCGAATTTTTCTTGAATTTTCAGGTACATGCCAACGTTGACTCGTCCTGGTACGACGTGGGTTGTTACTAATACCACTGCTCCTGCGCTACTGCAGAAAACTTCATCTCTAAATATAGTTTCCAGTACTTACGCACGTCCATCGAATACAATGACAGGTACGCTATTCAAATAAGACGTTTTCAGGTTGATTTAATGAAATTTTCGTTATTGAAAGCATTCGTAAATTTTTAGTTACCAGTCGAATAACTACGCCAATTGTCACGAAACCTTCTGAAACGTCGGTAAAACCAATCATCATCCATAATGCGCCAAAACAATTGATCACTCAAACTCCGAATCAGGTTTGTTTTTCTGTTTAAATATCGTATTTCATCCGGGCGTGTGAGCCACCATATATGAAGACTAAGCTTACCCTATTGTTCGAAGCATCATCGACTCACAGAGTGTTAAATATAATAAGAAGACGTACGCTCATCTAAACAAAATTACGAAAAGCGGCACCACTTTCGAAGCTATTGTCCATATTCTGTCAGTACCAAATTCGAATTTGCTTGCCCTTTATTCGGCGCCCATGGGCAACAATCAGAAAATTTTTTTCGAATAATTTAATCAAATGAATGAATAAGTATAATCATTAATTTATAAATTACAATGAACACGAATATCGTAGATGAAAATGAGGGTGAAAATTGTCGGTACCTCCAGGATATTTCGATCGTGAAAATGGTGCCGCTTTTTCGTTACACGTGCGTCCTCTGTTATATTTAATTCTCTGTGCATCTACCTGATTATGTAGTGGTAGTTGAGTGATTTTCTACGTTATTGCATAAACACCATTAGAGATTTGTAATTGCTCTTTAAATTTTGATCGATGGTTTATCGAGTTCATGAAATTTGTTAGTGATTAACATTAAGTTAGACTTGGGACGATCTGATCCGGTAATAAGTTATTATTACGGTCAGAATTTTCCTCTTGGTGTTATTTGTGGTGGGTTCAAGTTATGTAAATGAAAATCAAAAAACTTTCTTGTAACTGGTCCTCGGTTAGACGCTACTAAGGATAAATGAGTAAATTTTTGCAAATAAGAAGAGAGCATGAAATAATTAAAACAATTTTGCAATCTTATCTGTCATATTCGAAAATATCTCTGCCACGCATCAACCGAGGTAAGTGTGTATTTTCCAAAAATGTCAAATTTTTTAATGGCTGCCATTCGAAAACCAGTGGATCGATTTCACTTAAATTCAACACCAATCCAGTCACTTATACTCTCCAACTGTCGTAAAAATTTCAAGCCAAATCTTATAATTTACGGAAGTTATCGTGATGACAACATGGTAGGTTTGCAATACTTTGAGAAACCCCTTCCTCCAAAATCAGCGGATGAATTTCAAAAATTTTAACACGAATGTGTAGCCCATGAGAGCTTCTAACACTACTCCAAATTTCATTGCCGTAGGTTAAAAATTGGAGGCTCCACAGACTCCCAAAAAGTGCCAAAATTGAGAATAAGTGGAAATAGAATATATGTATATATATATATATATATATATTGTCTACAGAAGAATTTGAATGACCTATGTATTCGTGATCTACGACTCATGATCGGCGTTTTTCCTCAGGTCCCGCCATTGCTTTGAATGCAATAGTTGTATTTTCATTTGGAAAATACACTAAAAACTTGGCGCTTTACACCTCGCTAAAGGGACTCCGTCCTCTCCTCGACTCTTGGATACTTGTTACTCACAGACGACTTCTTAAATTACGAAACACAGAATACGCTTTTGATCTTCATGCTCCTTGCCTGTCCCTCACCTTTGTGCTACTCACGCCTTTCTCCCATCCCAGTGGCTCGTTAATTTTAAGAATACTCAAAATATTAATGAAAATCGTCTTATTTTAAATCGTAGAACGTTGTACTTGGTCTGCCTGTGCAATCAAATTAGCTTAACGAATTAATTTAACCTAAATTATAGATAACTACCCGCTTCCGAAGAAATTTCTTAGTAAGGCACGCGCACATACACACACACACTAGCAAAGACATATTTCTATTAAAAAAAAAACTCCAGCGCAGCAGTACTTCGCGATACCCATCCCCAACCTTGGGGGCTAATACCACACCAAGCATAATAGTAAATTTTCTAAAGAAAACCTTCTCAAAACTATTTCTGAGAAAAATCTAGTTCGTATTTTGAATAACCCCTAGGAACCACTGATTTTTTAAGTTTTTTTTTTGTTCCAAAAAGTTATGAAACCAGTATATTTTATCCCTTACTTCATGAAACAGGCTTTTTAAATGAAGGTTTATTCGTTATGTAAAATGCACGAAGAAATTTTTTTATCATATTCGTACTGAAGTTAATCCAAGTTACCGTATTTGATCCAAATGATCGAGACCTTACAATGCTTTGATTTTGAAATTCGAGTATTTTAGCATTATTGTATTTGGTTGTAAGCCTTCGACTCTTGACCCTTCTTGAAATATTTTGTTTCTCAAATTTTTTTTTCTATCTTTTGATGAAGGTCTAACAAATTAAAATTATCAGAGAATTTTAGTTATGGTGTAATATCCATTCTAAATTGATCGGAACATCTTTTAATGGTCAAAGTTATTGTCTGCCGGAATTTTATTTCTTTACATCCCAAAAACAATGGTAACAATAAAGAATGAAAAAAAAAAAAATTTATTCCTTTCTACTAAGCAACAATTATTGTAATTTGAAACCACACGTTCTCATGTATTATAAACATTGCGAGAATATTCGGAGATGAGTTATTATTTACGGCGTCTCTGGCCGTAATCGTTTATAGACGGGGAGTTGGCAGCAAAATTTTTAACGTCATTTTCCTCTATTTTTATAACTTTTCAAATGACTGAAATAATGTTGCTGAGCTCAAAATTGCTATTTTACTTTCAAACCTTGGAAACGTCTTTTTCTACTGGCGGAAAAGTGTCTTTGTAATACTTTCTGATATGAAGAAACCTAAAATAACATTGGGAGATCATTATTTCAACCAATAGAAAATTACGTTAAAAGTTTGTTGCCAGCTTTCAGGGCCTCAGGCTACCAGAAAAATAGCTGATAGAATAGTTCTAAGGGAATATATCCAATCGAGAGGAGTTCTGTTTTGGTAATAAATAATAATTAATGTATTATCGATAGTTATCGGAAAGGAGCACTGGTGGCATGTTGAAAACCAACGTCGGTATGGTGACAATTCGTGGATCGACCATTACTCCTGCACTGCAACCACAAACGCGAGTTTCGGTGCCAGCAGCTCAAAATACTCAATCGCCGCGATTGACAATGCTTTTACCGACTGCTGCTAGCATTCGGAAACCGCAAACATTAGCTCCTAAGGTACGAATTCTCCTTTCGGCAGAATTTTTTAAAATTTATATTGTCGAGTCCTCATTAAACATCAGCGTTCTCATGTATTACAGATGATAACGTCGACGTCGCGTGCTCCATTTACCGTGCAGTCCATTCCTGTTAGTGTTAGTCACACGCCATCGGCGTTAACCATGAACAAAAAAACCGGTGAGTGAGTGGTTTCCCGTGTGTGCCGAATTAGTTTATGCGCCATTTTAATGTCTAAATTCACGTTTCTCTCTCGTTTCATGACAGCTGGGATAACTATTGGTAGCAGTCAAGCGTCGATTTCTGTTCAGAGTACTAGTCCAATTGTGCGAGCTAATCCAACAGTCGTTGCTTCTAATTCACTCATTACGGTTAACGAAATTAGATCAGCGCCGTCGTCATCCACAAATTTACTCCTTCAGGCGGCCCCAAAATCACAAAGTGAGTTGACATGATATATTAGGTATGTTCTTTTTGGAAAAATGATCTATCAGTTTATCGAAGTAGAGGTGAAGCTAAGGAGGCAGGAGGTGGTTCCTCAAACCATCGTAAAACCTGTTCCTCAAACCCTCGTAGAACCTGTTCCTCACCATAAAATTTTGAAAAAATATGTACTGTTGAGAAAAACATAAGTGTAATTCATTTTATTTTATAATTTGAGGAGAAAATTAATGGACCTTTTGACACCCCCTTCAAAATGTTTTTTCTTACCATCGCCCCTGTGTTTGGTTATCACTCGGATAAATACTTACTTTCCAAAATGAGTCATATCCCGGTACTGACTGTGTGTAAACTCCGGTAATAAGTTGTAGTTTTATTGTTACGATGATCGGTTCTTTTTTGTGTAATAATTTCGTTTTTATCAAAATAGAATCTTTGAATGTTATTTGAATGCGAATTTTATTTGAATTAGATTTACTAGAAATATTCGAATTGAAGATTCAGTTCAGAAACAAATAATCCTGTAGTTTTTAACTTTAATTCGCGAGAACTTCTTTTTCAGGTTGGTATGTTGGAGTATAATTTTTTAATTGCGTGAAAGGAAGTCAGATACAAGTATTACCTGACACTTAACGTATCCAGTACTTGAAATGTCCTATATATTTACCCTGATTTAACTTTGGAACGAAGCTTCAGTAACATAATTCAGTTTTTTTAAATCATTTTCTACTATCATCAAAGTGTTCTGTTAATTTTGTATTAATCGCAGTCTTTTTTTTTTTTCTTGAGAGGGAATTTATTTTTCTTGAAGCGATTTTTCTCCCAATGGAACTAAACACTGCGCGGAAATTTTGAATTACCTTTCAACATTTTAGGATTATTTGTTTTAAATGAGATACAGTTAAAGATCCGGAACTCTGAAAATTTGTTTTTTCTTTTTCTTAATTTTTTTTTACTCGCCTGCATTTCATAGTAGTTTTCAGAAGATATTTGGACGATGCTCTTATTAGTTCCAGCTGTCCATACTTCAGTTTCGTACTATAATCAAAGTCAACGTAAAGAAGTAAAAACCACTAATTTTTTACCATTTTCGTTTTAGAACAGTTGGTGTGAGAATTGATTCTGCCAGTTTGAAAATTTTCTCGCATTATCTTCGAAAATTGTTCAGATTTTTTGGATTTTAGTTGAAAGAAGAAATTTATTAAAATCAATTGATCTCATTATTCATTGTAAAAAAATATTTGAAAAACGAATATTTAAAACCTGATTATGTTGCAGGTCCTATGCCTAATCATTCGAGTGCTACTGCATTTTCTGCACCTGCGAAGACATATATGTACGAATCCGAAAACTTTCAAGTAAAAAGAACGCTAGTCTCGTCGTCGACGACTGCGTTTACGTCAACCATCACTTCTTTGCCTACCCCTGCAATATCCAAACATTATAGTAAGTATAAATAAATTTGCTAATCCGCGAAAGTGCGTTGTGATTTTTTTCTCTGAGCCCTGTGATCAAATTTTAATTTTCTGCTCTATCTGCCGTGTATATCGTGCTTTAAATCGCATATTTTCGAAACTTATTCTTCCCATATTTAACCCAGATGTACCCGCTGTCAATACCAATCAAATACCGAAGCTTAATCCGATCATGGTACTGGAAACGCCGCGTGTAGCGGCGGCCGTCACCTCGACAACGTCTGCTCCTATACAATCACCCGCGCTTACAATACAGTCGTACGTCATACCTCAAGGTGAGCGATTCAACAATCTAAAAACTTTAATTTTTATCCAAGAGGTGTTTTACGGAGTCGGTAATGTGTTTGGCATTAGTATCCTACTTCCGGATCTAACGAACTTTGGTTTGCGCGTAACTTTTCGTAGAAACTACATCAAAATGTTCGGCTCCATCCGGAGAGTGACATGGTACTTTAAATTTTCAAAATCTGATTGTTAAAAGTGACATAATTTTAAAAAATTTGATTTTAAATTTTCTATCTGGACAAGTGGGTTAATTTGGCACTTTCCGCCAATTAGAATCTTCTGGGTTTTCTTTTGGCCTTTATTTTGTTATTCTAATTTGTGGGTGATGAGTCTATTCTTCGCAGTTTTTGAATGATGAAAAGCGTTTGCAACAATGGTTATTTCATCATTAAAATCTGTTCGAATTACTTAGCTCTTATAAAGTGTGGTAGATTATTTTTTATTTGATGTTGATAGTTGAGGTGCCAAGTCTCGTGAATTTTGAGGCGTCAGTTTCGAATTTTGCATCATATGTTCCCTTAAATCATTTTTTCAACTCTAATACGGTTCAAAATGGTGGATGCGCATTACCTTTTTAGAAATTTCTTGTATTTTATGTCTGTACGTACGAGTCTGAAAGCGCTAATTTCGAATCTTGCATTATCTTTTTCATCACACCACTTTTCAGCCCTGTGTGGCTCAAAATTGGTAACTTTGGCATCTGTTTTACAAATTTTTTGTGATATACAACACTCCGTATGCTTCTAAAGTCACTGACTTCAGATATGTGATTTGTTTCATTCGACCACTTTTCAGCTGCCTGTCGCTGGAGAGTTTTTTATCTACTTTCGAGAAACTGTTTGTGTCATTCATCAGTTTATAAGTACGTTTATTGAGTGCCTGAATAAATTTAATTGGGGTATCATTTTTTCCTCATTTGACTACTTTAAAGTCCTCTATGACTCAGAATGTGAGATTGAAGAAAACAAAATGCAATAGCTAAAACTTTATGCCTCTTGAGGTGAAATAAGTGTTTTGTAATAAATTCCAAAATGATATGTGCATAAAACAAAAAAGCTGCTTTTAATTATAGCAATTAGGTGTAAATGTAACAAGTTACGCATTATGAAATTATGATTTTATTGATGTTATGTCCTCTGAATTGTTTTTTTTTTCGTTTCAAGACACAAGTCCATTTTACTGAATACGTAAAAATTATAAAAATTATACAAAAAATAAGTCGGCCTGTCCAATTTCAAAAGACTTTCTCTATTTCGAAACTTCATAATATTGGAATTTTTAGACTGTTATAAGTGAAGTTCTTACATTTTACAACGCAGGCATTGGCTTCTATTGAATTTAAATTTTTAAGGTCGTTATAGTGAGTAAACCCACTAATAAAGCTTCAAATGCTAAACAACAAAATTGTATTTTTTAATTTCCATTTAATTCATATAACTAATGTAGTTTTCAGGTTTTCAATCCTTGCAGAGTAAAATTTAATATTATCATTTATCACGTTTAGAGTATTCTAATATGCTCATTGTTTTGAAATAGAATGTTGGCCTTCCATAAAAACTTGTTTTTAACTTTTTAGGACAATTCTAATTTATTATAGACACATTCATTTGAAATTAGGCAAGATTTTTATTTAACCCCCTCCCTGTAGATTGCATAAAATTGCCCATACGATGTGAATATATGTTCGCAATTTTCAGGTAATTCACTGGGACCTGTGCAACAACCTCCTTTGCCATTGCTACAGCAACAGTCACAACCGGCGTCGCAGCAGCAGCAGCTACAGCGTGTATCACCCGTACCTCAACAACCGCCGACCAGCTTGAAGCAAAATGCCTCTCCTCGACCGAGCATATTGCGAAAACGCGATGTGGATGGGTGAGTTTTTCGATCATTTTCATTGCTGTTAGCGCCACCCATCTGTATTCACGTCGTTAAATTTTATTCTCAGTTCGATTGCCAAAGCTCAACGAAATCTTACGCCACTTCTGAATACCGTTTCTGTAGCGTCGACGACGGTTCCTTCACCACCGCCCTCTCCCCACTTACCAGATGTGGGCGGTGGTCAATCGTCGAATAGCTCTTCGACGCTGTCAGCTACGTCGTCTCCTGGCATTCCGACAATAGATCCGGAATCGCCTACTTCGAAGGTAGAAAAGCCTACGATCGCTGTTGTGCCACTTTGTGACGAGGAGCAACTACGAATCGCTTCGTCCTTGGTTGAAATGAGTCCTCGAAAGAAGCCGCGAAAACAACAATTGTGAGGAAACTAGTAACGTTTTTACTGTAGGAGGATCAGAATCTATGATGTGTAACGAAAAATGAGAAATACATCAAGACAAATAACAGTCATGAACAATGGTTTGCGTATTTCACAATTTTAAGAGCTAAAAAATCCGATACTTGGAAAATTTAAACTTGGATTTGGAAATTTTTATTTTCCACACCTTGAATAGCTGTAGAGCGTAAAGAATAGCATACAAGAACGATTCTTACGTGCTTGTTATTCGTCTTGTTATATTTTATCCTTTTTATACGCGTTTTTTGCAGTTCTTAATGCAAAGAAGTATGACATAGTTCGTGTACTAAGATCTGAGGGCTCTAAAATCGGGTTTGCTTGCTATAAGTTACCTTTTACCAACAGGTTCGCTTTTTTTTCTACACAAGTTTCGTCTTGATTTTATAATTATTGCTGTGGCATTATGGTAGTGACATGATATGTTTCTCCATGCGAAGTACCCCGGGATCAAATCCTATTAGGGATTGGAAATTTTTTTTTTCCCAAGAATTATAGAAACGCATTTTTTTAAAACTCGTTTTTAACCTGAAAACTTATTAAAATGGTAATTACTTATGAAACAATCTGTATATTCCCATTGTTAATGTTATGTCAGAGAAAACACGTATTTTTCGTGGATAGAAATAATAGTCAAAATTTTTTGAAATTCCACTTTTTTTCTTCGTATGAGGTATTACAAAAAGGAATTTTCCGTGACCGCGAAGAAAACCCTTACTTTTGGTGCTGAGTAAAATTATGGAATCTAATTTTAGAATGTTGCTAGTTGTAGGAAGAAGGAACTTTACAATTTGCCGTATTACTTTTTCTGTCAAGTCGATATAAAATCGAGAAATTATTGAAAAAACTTCGTGATCAATTTTTCTGTAATAAATTTTTCTTCTAATTTGTTTTTCCGTTATCAGAAAATTCTTGCAAATATTTGGGTGAACAGTATTAAGAATTTTGTATTAATTGTTTTCTTCCTAGTAACTTTTTTATTTTCTGTTCCACTAACTAATTAATTTTGGTGATTATTGTTAATGTGTAGGACTGCGAACTCGACTAATGAACCAAAGCTGGAGGACGAAATGGAATTCCTGTCGGACGATAAGATCAAAAAAGAAAGCAAAGGTAATTTTTTCCTTGTCCATCCAATCGGTTAATGGTACAATATTCCAGAATCACTATTAATCTGGTGGAAAATAAATAAGAATTTGAAAATGAAATAATTTTCAGCAAAGGTTTTATTGCTGGAAAATGTTCGAAACCCTTTTTTGAGTACGTAAAAAAATCCCTCACCCCTACCCCGCGAGCGTCACCCCAGGTTACTGAATATACGTAACTGTTTTTGTGTAGGTTTTCAAAGAAAGTCTACGTGTTAAAATTGATTTGGTGTCAGGATATAAGTTCCAAAGTAGGTTCGTTTTTTGTCTCATAATCACTGGAAACTTTTAGCCCTATTAGTTGAAATTCATATGTATATGTATGTTCGTGTATACAATTTTATGTAACACGTAAGTGTAGTGATGGTAACGAGCATTTGCTTTTTTTTTAAATGTTCAGCAAATGTTTGAAAAATAAATGATTGACATTTAAAAGCATATGCTCAAAATGTATGAACATTTTCAATAATTTTGGTTTCTGGCCTAAATAAATGAATAATAATAAGTTTATAAAAAATTAATTTTTAAAATAGACATTTATTATAAGACTAAATCATTGTGTGAAATCTAGTGCTCTCACACGGCTGTTTCCCATTACTACATTGTATTCTTAATTAAGTTTACTGTCAAATAAGCATCCATGAAGTCTAAATTTTATCTTCATTTGACAACTTATGGAACATTTGGACTGAGTTAGAATTTAATTATTGCGACTTGCAAGTTTGCAACTGATTATATCTTGTTTTGAGAGAAATATTAAAAATGCTCTAGCATGCTGAGTAAATAATGAGCATGCTTGAGCCAATATTAAATACTTGAGCATTTTAAGCATGGGCATGTACTGAGCAAATGCTTAAGCGTCCTTAGCATTTTCTCATCAATAACAAATGCTTGAGTATTTACTATCACTATGTTAGTGTTGCAGTTTTTATGCGCTTTTATTGCAGTCACTAACGCAAAAAAATGTGACGTAGTTCTTGTACTAACATCTAGGGGCGCTGAAATCGAGTTTTGTTGTTATCAGTTATCTCTTATTAAGAGGTACTTTTCTTCAAACTAAAATTACTAACTTTTTTTTAACCATTTTTGTAGCACGATTGTAATGTGGTTCGTTAGTCGAGGGATGTCGTGTTCGAATCTTCACTGTTTTAAGTTTTTTTGAGGAATTTTACTCGCGTATTTTTAAAAATTAATTTTTACCTAACTTATAATCCAACCGTCTTGAAATTTGGTGTACTTATTCGGATCTTGAAAAGGTTGAGACTTACTGTTTTTAGTCCAGACTGGCCAGATGTTGCATCTAATACATCCAGTCATGTTGAATTTTTGGAACTTTAACCGTTCTAAAATGCATAATTTTCAATCAGTAGTCGCAAAAGTTGGTACACATTTAATATATTATAATCTAACATTATGTAAAATTTTATTTCAATTGGCCAAATGGGTTCATCATTAGAATTGGTTTGAAAAAATATCGAACTATTTCTAAGAAGAGAGGATAAATTCCAAATAAGCTAATGAAGCTGATTGGAAAGCGAACTTGCCATTGTTTCATTTGCCCAGCAAACATTTGTTAAATGGCGTACGTTTTTTGTAACTTCACTATATAATTCATTGTGAATTTCTTTAACACCTTATTTTAAATGTATTTGCCTAATTTTTAGTTAGGCGCTAGATTTTTTTGAGGTTTTATCAAAAAAATATTTCAGTGAAAAAAATGTTTTGTAAAATTTTCTACAAAACAGGTTCTTACCAAAATTTACCTCAGCATCATAGGTGAGGTGTTGGAATATTCTGGATGTCGGTTATATGACTTACATGTGAAAATATTGAAAACTTCAAAAAGCTATAATTCGGAAACTAATGAGTGGATTTGGCTCATCTTCAAACTTGATCGAGATATAGACCCAAAGTATGTACATGTAAAATTTTGTCTCGATCCTCAAAGAATTATGCCTAACCTTTTTTCTACAAATTTCAAATTCAAACATTCGCCATTTTGAAACTAATGGGCGAATTTCTCACCTAAAGTACTCACACGCTTAATTTCGTCCCAATCTGTAAAAAAATGCTTCCTCCAAATTGTTGAAAAATTTCTTTACATCTCATGTATGGATGTGCTCTAAAAAAGTGAAAAAATAATACAACCAATTTTTGAAAACTTTCAGTACCTCTCCTATAGCAATAAAGTAAATTTTAGTTCAAACCTTTTTTGTACAAAGTTCATGAAGAATATTTTTCTCATAACCCTTCACTGCCGAGAAAAATTGAAACAACAGAAAACAGTCATGTCTATTCAGTCTTCTGGGGGATGCTTGAGAGGTATGGGTGAGGGCTTTCTTTTACATACTCAGAGAGGAGGGTCACAAACATTTTCAAGTGATAAAACCTTTGCTGGAAATTATTTCATTTTTAACATGGTTTTTCATTGTAATTTTTCTGGGCTAATAGTCTGTTCTCAAGAAGAAGGGAATCCACCACTCTCAATACACGGAGTTTTTCGACATTCTGGGAGCCGGAAATAGTAAGAGTTCACCCTGGACGTGAAACGGAGTATCACTCATGTATGAGTCGTAGCTTATTGCGTTTTGTAAATTGTGTTGATGAATTCAAATTGAATTTTTATCAATTTATCATTATTCGTCAATCATCACTCATCACTCATCATTTCATCTCATAGTGTAAACAAACACAAAATTTTTTGTGATATGATAACAGAATCTCCTGCACGTCATTTTCGCATGTGGCAAGGTAGTGTGAGGTCGCCTTTTTACTCTTTCAAAAATTTTGAACTTCTCTTTCGAAATGGACTATAGGTCAGGTCTGCGTGATGTGGTGGTTAGGTGTTCGGCTTCGCAATGGGGGATTTAACTCCTGACGTCACAGTACTGATGGCCTCGGAAAAAGAGTTCAACTATTTGGACAAACAAACAAATCAACCAATAAAAAAGCCCAAAAACAGTGAAATTGAGACATTTTTTTTTTTTTTTTTTATTATTTGGGCTTCTGAGTGCCCAAAATTATTGCTCGTAGTCTCATTCTATTCTTCAGAGTCTTTTATTTAATTTGTTATGTCCAATGAAAAGCCAAATGTTCTTCAAAGAGAACTACGGAGAAGTATTTGAAAACTGCTGTATACTACCATGCTTTTATCTCGTTTGTTTGTCCGCATTGTTATATATAACGCCGTAAATGCCACAGTCGATCTTTAAAGGAGAATCCCTCATCAGTGGCGTTTTCACTACGCTTGTTTTAGTAGCTACAATCTCTCTTTTTTAAAAGTTGCGCATAAAAAGGCTGAATGTAAACAAGCAAAAGTTCATTATTCACAATCGAGATTTTACAATTTTGAAAGTTTAACATGGTTTTAACTTATAGATAGCACAGTCTCGCTTCTCTCTTTTGTAGAAGCTGGATTGCGGCTTGTGAAAAAGTCTAGTGAAAGCGTGGCTATTCAAGGATAGCGTGTGCAATACCGCCCACCAATTTTCTCGACCCAAAGTAGCGGTGTATTCAGTTCGGTTCTGTTGGTGCCCCCGCATGTAATTTATTGAAACATTCGGTATTTTCGATAGGTTATTGAGTAATAAATATACTATTCATATGTTGTTTGCTCTTTGAGAAACTGTTTCATTTTCGTTGTCGGCCTAATGTTCTTTTTTCTAGTTACTCTTGGCCCGCTCTGAAAAGTGAATCTTTCGTTGCTAAAATTTCTGTGTAATACTTCCTAATACCGGAAAGAAAGAACCAAATCGCCGTATCCGACGGTGAACTGGGGACTTTGCATTGCTGTTTTTATGGTCAAAAATGACGTATTAATCAAAAAATTTTTTTGTAATCGTGTGTATGTGTAGAAACAGTAGACACTACGACATTGGCTGTGCAGGAGATTCCTAAATCATCGTCATCGCCGCCCTCTTCGTCCAAAAAACGTAATATTTCGATATTGAGCGGTTACAGTCACGGTTGGAAGTCGAGGCACCATCATTTTTTGAGGTACAATGACGTCAAGTACAAGGAGGACAAAAGACCTTCGGTCAGTGACATCGCTAACCAAAAATATGTAACGCAGAAGATAAACGGTTGGAAAATTTATCATCTGAGTGCCCAAATGGAGGATTTGGTTGGTGAAGAAATAATTTTCATAGTTATTGAAAGTGAAAAATCAATTTCACTAACGTTTGTTCATTCTTTTTCTCGTCCGTTATAGCATGACATTGAAATTGAGGTCGTTGATAAGCTATCCTCGTTATTGAAACTGTTCTCTAGCCGAGAGGAAGAAGAAAGCGGCAATAAAAGTTTAAACAGGACCAACGAACTAATAATGGTAAACGAGCATTCTTGTTAATTTTACAACGTATGGAATCAAGGCTGAAATTAGCTTTTTTTTTGCTACTACAGCTGCATACAAATAAACTTTTTTCGCTGCTTCCCTCCTCATTTCTGTTTTTGAGCAGGAAAAATGATACGCAAAATTCGATTTGTTTTTTGTTCTCTCATTTCAACTACAAATCTACAATATTAATGTATCGTGGGGCTTCTCGTCGTTATTTATAATGTCATATTGATCTGCTGCAGGATGGTGAAAGTAAGGTTCTGTAGTTCCACCCAGGAATGCTAGTCTGCCATTTTTAGGCTACTTTTTGCCGACTTGAAAGATTCGTTTCCCTTGCAGATATGAACCTTACGAGCGTATTAATGATTTTGAGGTACGATAAAACGTGAACTAAAGATGGTGGACCAGCATATCTAAGTGAAACTATTACAGCCTTAGCAAAATCATTATTTTCTTTGTTCTTTTTGACTTGTTTCAGACAATTTCACAATAATTGTGAATAGTTGTGAGATTTGGCGTTTTTATTGCGCCTTCGTTACGTCATTAGAACAACTCCCTGAGGCCTATTTGATGCAGCTTGCATAGACATTGTAAACATTCTAGGTTATTATATTTTTCCTTTTAAAAAAATAAAAAACTTTTCTACGAAAACAGTCAAAGTTCTCCAATCATGTGTCCCCCTTTCATTATGCCAAAAGAAGACTTGCATTTGATCATAGCTCAGTGTTTCATGTTAATAATCTCTTGTTTTTGATGTACGTATTTTATTTATACTCTTAAAAACGTCTATGACATTACTTTAATCCAATCGTCCTTATTGTCTTGTTATTTTCAGGGTAACATGCAGCGCAGTAAAGTCGTTTCAGATCAGTTAAAAGATGCTAAATCACAGATGATGAAGGTGTTTAATCATAAAAAACATGTCAGCGATATTATTAATAAATATGCTAGTAAACGTACAATCAAGAAGAAGGGTCGATACTGAATCGGAACATTTTACATTTTTCACCTGCTGGTTCGCCACTCGATCATTTTTTCTTTCATCAAGTTTTGTCATGTTTCTATGAACGCTTGCAATTTGCAACAACTTTTACTTATTTTATTTTTAATTTGCCAATTTCATTGGTAAATAACCGTTCGATGACGTTTTTTGTCTTTTGAAATGGATTGTCTTTTCCCTCCAATACGACTATTGGGAAGTCCAGAACAATAGTCTCTCTCTGGTGGCGGAAATTACAAGTGCTGAAAGGGTGATTATGTGTGTTTGATAACCGTTTTCAAGTATAAGACAGGCATTTTTTTAAGGAAATATTTAATACTAGTATCAGAATTGAAATTTTTGATGACTAAAACACGATTTTGTTTTATTATTGTTACTGCTATATGATAAAATTGACTGTTGTATAAAAAATAACTTTGGAAGGAAAATATAATTTTTTTTTCTTTATGGGAAATAGCATGTTAATAAATGTAAACAATCTTCATGAACTAAGGCTTGTAACCAAAACGTTTTTGGGATTATTAGTTAGTAGGAACCAATAAAAATCTACATTGGTTACTGGTTATTGGTTAAGAAGTAAATTTGGTTAACAGTTATTGTTCTGGTTAACCAAAACAGCTTTTCTAGTTATTGGTTGTGGTTATTAGTTACTGGTTGTGACAAAATTTGGGGTAAAATAGACAAAGAAAATTTTCTTCAGGTCAAATTATCAATATTTTATAATTTTCCAGGAAATAATGGGTAATTTTTGAAAAAAATAATCCTTCGACCATATACATAATGGACTGCGCATACTGATAAAATTTTGAAGGCAACCAAATGAAATGTACATTCCATTCAAAAGTTTTTTCCCTTATTAAACTGTATTTTTCACAGAATTCATCTACAAATTCTTTTCAATTTGTCGCCGTTAAATTAATTAGGATTCAGGTACAAATCGAAGAGAATTCATCTACAAATTCTCTTTGATTCGCCGTTAAGTTAATCAGGATTTGTCGCCATTAAATTAATTAGGATTTGTTACCCTGAAATTAATTAAGATTCAGCAACGAATGGAGAATTCACCTACAAATTCTCTTCCATTCGTCACCCTCAAATTAATTAGGATTCAACGACGAATGGAGGAGAATTCACTTACAAATTCTCTTCGATTTGTCACCCTTAAATTAATTAGGATTCCGCGACGAATCGAAGAAAATTCACCTACGAATATTAAAAAGGAATAAATGACGCTTTTTAATTTTAAAAACACTTTCATTTTGTAAAATGACAATGCAAATCCCTCCAAATTATTTAATTAATTGACGTATGATATTTGATAAATCCTGAAAAAATAAAACTTTTGAATGAAATGTATGCCTTCATGGTGTCTCTATATAAGCCAATGTTAATTTTATCAGTATGGAGTCCATTATGTATATGGTCAAAGAAATAATTAGTAATTGATATTTCATAAAAACCAGTAAAAACTGATCCATTCTGGTTAATGGTTATGTGAAATTTTTTTGTTTTGGTTATCGGTTGCGAAATCAACATTGTTAATTTGTTTAGGTTTTCAGTGGTTATTGTCGTGGTTATGGTTGTGGTTACAAGCCCTACCATGAACACCCTTTCAGGTATTGATCGTGAAATGAATCGATATACCCTACTCACTTTAAGAATAACATGACGTCGCACGCAAGTTGAGGTAAAGGGGAAGGGAAAAAACAATAATTCACATATATGTGGCCGAATAAGTTATAGTTAAATTTTCAACTCAATAATGTATTGATTATAATCAACTGCGTTGATATATTTACGGTATAATTCAGTTTCCTATACCCTATTCACTTTAATAACATGACTTACGACGTCAGTAAGATAATTACATTTATCAGCACCATTGAGCGTAATTTATACGTCATTGAATTGAAAATTTATAATTTACTCAGCCACATAATTGTGAATTATTGTTTTTTCCTTTTCGTTTGCCAGCAACCGGCGTGTGACGTTATGTCGTTCTTAAAGTGAGTAGAGTATAACTGTATCAAGGAATTTCCATGACTCAAAAAAACAAAAACAAAAAACGTTCGTTTCGAATTATTTTATGAGAACTTTCAGACAGTTAATTTATTTATTAAATACCCCCTCTCAGTGAACGGTGAATAATTGTATTCAGATTTACGCAACGTCCGAAAAACCCGGCTGCCTTGATACGAATTTTTTCCGAGAAAATAAAAATTGTAAATAGTTCAATTGACTTCTAAGAGAGTCGCGTCTGTGTATATTCAATGTACATTATCATATATTTTCCATACATTCTAAGCCAATTCTATGTAAATAAATGAGTCATGTTTTTTAAATACATTAATTTTATTTAAATAACGACAAAATTTACGCTTGCTCTATATTTGTTGGACAATTGGTGGGCCCGGTGGTTGCTGATATTCGGCCGTTTCTTCGAAGTACTCTCTCTGACCTCGCCACATTCTCGTATTACCCCAAACGTGGTTTTCGATATTACTCAAGTCTACGCCGAGGTCGCGTAAATTAGGGAGCGACTCGTCGAAATGATCCGTCAAGTTCTCCTGCGACAGAGCAATCAATGTACATCACGTATGCGGAGCATTAGTGGAGGAATATTAGACAAAAACATGTTTCGTCGAGGAATCATTATTCCTTAGGTTGATTTTAGCGGAGAGTGTCCGTCGGGAAAATGAGATAAAGTCTGCCTCAAAAACCTTCGTCACGTTTTTATTTTAACGAACAGATTCATTATGGAAAAACCGAGAATTTCTCCTTATAATTTCTAAATTTCTTGCCCAACAAACGGACACTGACCAATGAAAGAGGGAGATATTCAACATGTAAAGTACATATGACACTGTTTTATAGTAGTTACTATAATATTCCGGATGCTGACCTATTTTGTACTACAAAGTGAGGTGGGGCTGTTGGTCGGATCGGTATAAAATGCAGATGCATCGCATAAAATCCGTATTACCTTTCGCCATACTCGATCAAATCAAAGTTATTTCGAAAAATCTTATTTAATACGCACTACTATATTTGCACATTTATTTTTTGAAAAACATATTTTAATTATTTAAAATGACTACGATTTCGTGCAACAGGAATTTTTACAATTAACTGATAAAACAGCTATCATTAATTAAATTTCTCGAAAAAAATTTTTTAAGGAATTATTTTGTTAAATTTAAATTTATAAATCTTCAAGCGAGTAAGGTAAATTTAAATCTTTTCGTCTTGAACATGAAATTTTGATAGCCGGTGCAAATGCTGATTTTGCTCCCGCAATCGCATTTTTGCTCCCTCCATCGAAATTTGATCATGGGTCACAAATTTATAATTTTGCGCTTCAAAAAGAAGCGCAAAATCACCTACTTTGCGGCATATGTTGGGAAATAGTACTTTACTTAATTGTTAGTAAAATGAATGATTGACAACAGGTTGCGTAGTTTCAGCACAAGCAGCAGAGGCGAGTGTTGTAAGTGCAATGAGTTGATTATCAAAAATCGCTAACTACTTAGTTGAGTACGGTATTTTTTTCAACAAATCCGCC
Source organism: Ericerus pela (assembly GCA_011428145.1). Lineage (NCBI taxonomy): Eukaryota > Metazoa > Arthropoda > Insecta > Hemiptera > Coccidae > Ericerus > Ericerus pela. The sequence continues at coordinate 1,237,309 of WOFM01000065.1, forward strand.
AAAAAGAGTTTATTATTCATTCGATTAAACAGGTAAACTTCATTAGTGAATAGAATTTTAGATAATAATTAAATATTAGCGAGAAGTAAATTTGATTGTTGGTGTAAGTATCACCATGTAATATGGTCCTTTTTCATTGTGACATTTTGTAACTTGCGTATGTGTAAACAGTACTGTGAAGGTATAAACAACGAACAGTCAAGAAAAAATTCATTTCTACACTGTTTCTACACTAGGTGAAGAAATGAAAATAATTTTCAATGTTCCAGACTGATTTGGAAATCTCATATTTTGCTGATCAAAATTGACTCAATAATAAATTCTCTTTGGTTTATGAGTTGAGAAAAATTCATTTTTACAATTTTTCTAACTTTCCTAACCTAAAACCAGTAAAACCACATAATAATTATAGGTATTCATAATGATAATATCGTAATTTTAAATTTTTTTCCATATTAATAAGTGGCTGCTGATCTACAGAATAACTGAAAAAATTCTCATCATTCTATAAATATAGCCATTTTTAATACAGTAAAACCCTGTTAATACGTTTTTGAAGACACCATGGTGAAAAAACGTATTATGCAAGAAAACATAAGAGAAATGGAACAAAACTCAAAATTTGATAAAACAAATAAATACTTTTTTTTTTTTCATTTTTTAAGAGAAAGTGAAGGTGACCAAAATTTTGATATAATTTATAGTTATATCTGTTCAATATAAGTAAAAGTACAGAACTTTCAACACTTTAACTGGAGTTGAATTTGGAAAAGTTTAGCCTTAATTTACTGAAAATCCTGGCCACACCTGCCTGAAAAAACGTATTATGTGGGAAAATTTCGTACCCAGCAACATCTTATGCAAGAATGTCAAAAGCTAAAGAAGTGTACAATGCTCCATTTGCGCTTTGGTTTAAAAATACCTAAGTGAAAAATACAAAAGAAGAAACTTGAGTTATATGTTCTGTGCATCCAAATCCACGCATATTTTGAAGTAAAAACCGACATCTCCTTTAGAAATAACTTTGATTTGATCGAGTGATTCAAAAGGTATTACCGTTAATGAGATGTGTCTGCATTTTGTACTCATAAAATGGGGAAATGCAAAATTGGGGCATCATTTGAAAAATTGTAGAAACTACAATTTTGGTCTGGAAAAAAAAATCATTTGAGCAGAACCTTTTTTCTGCCAAAGTTTTTTTCAGGTACTTTTTTATTTTGTTTTCCTGACATACGCAAAAATTCTTTCCATTATAAAATCAACCTCAAGAATAATTATTATATCGAAGCGAAAGTCTCAATATTTCTCCACCCGATATATAAACAGCGTTTACGAAATTACCCTTTCAAATCGTTCAAAAGATAGTCCCTCTTTTGGTTTGGACCAATACATTCGACTGTACCAATTCCAACAAATGAAAAACAATACGCTGTAACGACTATCTTCAATACTGAAGCCGTAGAATTCTTCATCTTTATACATATGATCGTAGATATACCAACACAAATCGTGCAGTATGTATCTTCGCGGTCTACAATGTAACAATAACATAAGAAAATATCTCAACCAGAAAAAATATTGGTTTTTTGCACAAAGAAAAAAAGGGTGAAAATAAACTCTGGCGCAGCAAGCCTCGCTAGAAAAAGTAGGTTTCAAAAAAAGCATTATGAATTTTGATGTTCACCAGTGGCAAGCGTGATAAACGTAGTTGGGCATAGACAATTCATGATTACTATTTTTTTAAATTTTTAAATTTATTTAAGAAGGTACAGCAAAATAAAAAGCGAAATATAAAACATTAAATAACATTAATATTTAAGTATGTAATACAGAGATTTCGGAGTTTAGACTCAAATAATTTTGAGAGTCAAGTTAATACGCCTCCTTTTTCTCTTCTCAAGAATCTATCACTCTGTCCTTAAAAGTGGCATCATGCAAGACCTCACTAACCAATTTTTTTTTATGGCCAAATTGGCTAAGTTCAATAACCTTTCATTAGTTATAGAATAACGTAAAAATTTTTTTATTCTCTTCAATGTGGTCATACTTTTTTCACTCAATGCTGCAGTAGTTGGCATGGTTACTATAGCAACGGGTGATCAAAGACAAACGGGTATATTGCACACTCGTTGATCACCTAGCGGGCTAGAGGACTAATAATCCACAAACTACTTTTTTGCACTCACGGCTTCACATTTTCTCTATATAGCCAAGTTTAACACTGAGCTAGGCTCACACATACACATACACATACACAAGAAGAACACGCTCCGCCTTCTGCTATTGTGTGGTGTGCTGTATTCATCTACACACACCCACAGTTACAATAAGTTTTAAAAATTTGGTCATTTGGGGGTAAATATTCTGTAATTCATTATTATGCGAATATTTTAATAAATCTATTGGGGGCAGACATTTGTCACTGTCTAAATACTTCAACTGTAATTCAGTGTTTAAATGGTCTTCAATTTAAAAAAAAGGATACATTTTTAAGGCCTGTTTTAACTTATTATTGGGAAATTCTTTGTTACATTCTTTTTTCATTAGACAATTCAACAAAATCAAAATTTTCAAAATCTTTAAATCTTATTTCAGCTGAATGAACATAGAATCAAGTATTTCATATGTTAACATTTTTAAGTGATTAAATGTTTTTGAATCAAATTTTATTTCATCATTTAATTTAATTGTTTGTTCGCTACATTCACAAACTGTTTTTTCATTTTGAAGGGCTTTAAGCATATCGTTCATCTTCTTTATTTCATTATTACAAAGTTTTATGTCTGATGTACATTTTAACTGAAGAATATCGAACAAGTTGTCAGTAAATGAAAATATTTGGTCATAAAGACATTAAAAATATACAAAATTAAGTTTATGCAAAACACAAACAGCACAATTTATGGATATTGGATCCCATCCATCACTATCAACAACATGCCCAACTACATTTTTTAGATCCTGAAAATGTGTCTTAATAGTAGCTGTTGCTCTCGAATGATAATTCCATCTGGTAGCAATATAATGAGGAAGCTTGAATCCTTGTTCTCTTAAAAGCTCATTTCTTTTGGGTGAACTGCTAAAAAATGTATGGAACATGGTCAAACCACAAATGAATAATTTGACTTATTCGATAGTTTTACATCCTTGGAGCAATACCAAATTTAGCTGGTGTGCCCAACTGTGTATGAATATTACAAAAGGAAATTCTTTCTTCACAAAAGATTGCACTCCATTTTCACTTCCAACCATGACTGATGCACCATCATAAGTTTGACATACCAATTTCGTACAAACTTTCCACTTTTTTATTTGTTCAAGGATTATTTTTGACAACCCTGCAGCAGTTTTATCCTTTGAAACATCAAAAAATCTGATAAATCTATCTTTAATCCGATAATCAACCTCATATAGAAATATGATGCTCATTTGAGATTTGTATGAAACATCTGTAGTTTTGTGAGCTTGAACTGAAATAGAATTTGCTTGTTCTATTTCTTTTATAATATAATCATTCATTACCGATGTTGTACATTCAATTATTTCATTCTGTATGTCACTGGATGTGCCCTTAAATGCAGATCTGGAGAGATGTTCTCTGAGCATTTGCTCTTGAGATAATAAATTGAGTAATTTACTGTAGTTACCCGTCTTTATCGACTCAACATATTCAAGGTGTCCTTGGAAAGCTAATTCTTGTTTTCCCAAGAAAACGAACAACCTGTATGAGATGTCCCAAAATTTTTTAGTTTGTAGCTACCTTTTCATTATGTTTTACAGCCAGAAGTCCGCGACTCTCAGACAAAACATAATCAATAAGTACGTGTTTTTCCAACCATGTGAAAACGTTTGTAGTTTTTCAAATGATTTTGTTGGGTTTTGGAAGCTTTTCTTTCAAAATTTTTAATACTAATTATTCCATTCCTTGTCCACTCACTCTCACCTCCAAACATTAAACAAATAAAAGAAAAAAGATTTCTCCTTTCCAAGCTACTTGCAAACCAAGGATATGTGAAATACCATTTGTTTTAGAATTTTCTCATCACTTTTCCATCTTTTTGTTCCAGATTCAATTTTGGAGTTGGTCGAAGATTTTCTAAATCACATTTTTCTTCATATGTAAATGTTGATGGGCCACTATTAAATAATCAATCAACAATATTTTCTAAACGCATTATTAAAAAAATTAAAAACAGCAAATTTCAATTTAAAAACTGCAGTAACCCTAAAAATATCACATAGCACAACCTTCTCGTACAACTGATACAACTTGAATGCAGATTACAATCAACTGTCATTCAATCTTTCAAATGCTCAGGCAAATATTGGTAAATAGAAATAGTTTATTTTTTCATGTAGGTTTTCAAAGAAAATCTACACATTAAATAAATCTAGCATTGAGACCCAGTGTCAAGAATAGGTTTGTATTTTGTCTCATGACTCCAGGATGCCGGGAAACTTTTGGCACCATTATCTGAAAATCATATTTATAATAAATATATACACAAATTTTGATTTAACTCGGTCAGTATAAGTCGCAATAGTCATGAAACTTATTACACTTATTTCGATCTAGACAAGGAAAATTTCCAACTGAAAAAGTTAGAATTAAGGACAAAAAATTTTCAAGTTTCTCTTTATAATTTTTTAATTTCTAAATCTTCCTGTATGGAAATTTTTGTTTTGGTTTTGGCAATAAAATTTTTAATTTTTGACCAATAGGTACGAAATTTGTAATAAATATTATAATATGCTATAAATTGTGGTGCGGATTGGCTATATGATACTTCCGGTACAGCTACTTTTATTTTTGTTTTGGCTATAAAATTTCTAATTTTTGACTAACAGCTATGAAATTTAAAACAAGAATTCATTTGATTTATAATAACTTGATATAAATTTTGGTGCGGATTGGTCATACCATACTTCTGGTATGGCTTTTTTCATTTTTGGTTTGGCTGTAAAATTATCAATTTTCGATCAATAGCTACAAAATTTGTAACATATATTATAAATTGCAATAAATTTTAGCACGGTTCGGTCACATGGTACTTCTAGTAACACTATTTTCATTTTTATTTTGCCTATAAAATGCCTAATCTTGAACCAACAGGAACAAATATTTATTACTATTAATAACTTTTTAGTGACTATCTAATTTTACATTTTTCAAAAACTTATATGTTCTTACAGAGCTGCTGCTGCTGTTTTATTTTTTTATCTTATTCCTTTCAATGCAAAAAAAAATTTAATGTCGGGATTGAATCTGGACATTAACATAAACAAAGTTACCAGTCAGCAGATGTGCAGATAAGAAATTATCAATAGTACTCACACAGACATTAATGTTAAGATTACTTTCACACATACACTCACACATAGACACTTATGCAAGACAACTTTAAACCTTAATTTCAGCTATTTGGCTGAACAGATTTTACTTTTTGTGGTCTATAATCCACCTGTAGGATATTCTTCTTGTGTGGTATGACTTTCGAAACATTTTGTTCAGCACATTTGAAGAACATTAGTGACAAAGAATGCCAACTTGTCTTTATATATTAGATATGAATTTGAGTTATCGACGCCAAAATTTGCCTAAGGTCATGAAATGAAAAATGTAGTCACCCACAACCCTAGGATCTAACACTGTACTAAGAGTAATAAGGAGATTTTCTAAAGAAAACCTACTTAAAAAAAGAATGAGTAGTTAGTACTGGAGATAGTAATGTGTGAACATATTCACGTGCATAAGAGAAGTACTAGCGAGAAACTATAAACTTTACAAAGTACTAGTAAGGTGGAGGAGCATACCAGCCCTCTATACTTCACTTTGAGGGCACACATGACTACTTGCTTTTCCAATATATAATAAAGGAATTTAGTTAGTTAATTTTCCTACAGAGAACCAAGTTGGAAAATTCTACACTAATTCAAAATTTCAAGTTGAGTATTCAAAAATTAAAGTTCAAAAACACATGAATTTTCTCAGTCAACCCACGCATATACCTAAATTATAGAAAAATGATTGAATGATTAAAAATTCACAAATAAATCTTCGAACTTATTATCCAATAGTTCATAAAAAATTAATTTTAAATCCTGTTTAGGGACCATAAGGAGAGTCAACTAATAATTTAATCCAAAAATTGACCACAAATTTAAACCAGCACTTCAAGAAACACTTATGATATATTGCTCAATAATTTGCAAATAGTTGCTTCTAACACACTTTTTGGGGGTCACATGGGTCCCAAAAATGGTCTAATCGAAAAATTGATTGGAAATTTGAGCTCAACACCTCAAATAAGATATTCGATGATATATCACGCAATAATTTGTGAATATTCGCTTCGACCCATTCTACGGGGCTTACTCAGGCCCCCCAAAATCGTGGAATCCAAAAATTTGCAGGAAATTCGAGATCGATGTCTTAAAAAACATACTCGACGATAAAATATCACACAATAATTTATGAATACTTATTAGACTCCCAGAAATGGCCTAATCCAAAATGGACCGAAAATCCGAGCTCGTCGCCTCAAAAAACATAGGTATTTTCGTTAATGTACTCACTGAAAATGAAAGACGAATTCTGCACAACCTTTCCTCTTCCCGCCATTGTTTCTGGTTAGGCCGAAAGTTGAAGCGTAAACTTTCCCCCTCCCGCGATGCAAAATTCGACTTTCTTTTTCGTTTTACTCCCTGTCAGGTTTTGTCTTCCCGTACTCATTTTCGTTTACTGTAGATAGACAGGTACCCTGCGTAAAGACGTTTATGCACCAAAAATCGTACATTCAATAATTATAAGTGCTTCTCCTTCTTTACCATGGTTCAGGAATTTTAACCAGAGTACGGAAGAAAACGAAATAACTAAGAGACATTGCACTCCCTTGCTCAGTGACTACAAGTTTGGATTCTATTACTGTTTTTGATTATATTTCAAAGAAGCGTATTCGTTTTTACGAAAATAATTTCCGAAAGGTTCCCTTCCACTACAGATCCCAGTTCATGAGTCGAAAATGCTACACTTAACTTAAGCACGTACATACATATTTAGCTGATGTAAAATTTTAGATATAGAATGGAAAAGCGACCACACTTACCCGACGAATTGGTAAGTTTTACCCTTGACATCTTTCAAAGGACGCCTAATTAACTCCCAATATCCTTTACAAACATCCCCGACATGAACTGGTTGTTTGATCGTAGTCAGACCTTTATTGTAAAGATAAAGCGTACGAAGAATCAGTCGGAGATTAGCTCCGTAATAACTGAAAGTAAACGTACAAGTTTAATAGAAGATTGCCGACTAACACATAGTTCAAGAAAAGGTGAAAATTCGAAAAATCTTACAAAAAGAATCGGTCCATATGCCCATACACATCCGACGGTCTAACGATAACAGCATCAGGGAATTCTTCTCGAACTGCTTGTTCTCCGAACCATTTAGTTTTCAAAAACCGCGATCCACCTTTCAATACTATTTCCTACGAAAAAAACTAAACATATAACAAAAGACAATAAGGGATTGAAGAGACAAACTTGTATTGTTCGAATTAGTAAATCAGTTTCTTAAAATTTTTTTCATTATGCAGAAGTCAAATCCAAAGGCTGAAATGAGTTCGTAATCTTACCAAACTGGAACCTTTATACTCAGAATTTTCGACTATAAAACAAAATTCACTGTCTTTGCGAAAATGCAATTCTTACAGGCGGATTGGGAGAGGCGTTAATCGACGACGTATGAATAAGTTTCTTCACGCCCATTTCTCGACATATTTTTGCTATCCTACGAGCACCATCAATATGAACTTTTTCCAACGAATAATTGCGGGTGTCATAATCTCTCCCAATTAGATTTATAACGACGTCCGAGTACTTCACAGCTTTGCGAATAGAATCGTCATCATCAATATCGAAGTCACAAAATTGCAATTGTCCCAAATCGCCGGATGTCCGAACATGATTAATATCATACCATGAGCATCGATGAGGAATTACAATCTGCAAGTTTAATATGATTAAAGATTACAGCGATAATTGAATGATGACACATGAAGTTCTCACAGTTTCAAACCTGGGTCCCATACTTTCCCAACCGACTAATGAGATTGGGGCCAATGAAACCGGAAGCTCCAAAAATGGTGCAAACGACTCCACTAAAGCTGGAACGATAGCCGGTTCCTCGTTTCGCGGACTCGAGCGAGGGTTTATCTATAACTCGTACGTTTTCGGTGTTTATCGAAGCGCTCGGGATAAGTGAAACATTGTAGTTTTCTGTAAAAGAAGTCAGGTCGACGTTCAATTATTACGCTACCTAGCTATGACAATTGTACGCACAAATATTAAATATGAGAGGAAAGAAAGTTACTAATGAGTGGTGATCTTCGGATAGCTATGTTGAATGCCATATCATGGACGACTAAGTTGACAACGCGTGTTGAAGAATCGCGAAACGGTTACTATACATCCATCCTTTGGAAGTAAAAAAATTGATTAGATTTTTGTACAATGACAATTTACATAAAATTCATGAAAATACTCAAAACTTTACCTGCAAGTAGAACGATTACAATCAAATTAAAATTATCAATAAAATTATCAACATACTCGTCCTCAAAGTCGAAAGCAATGTTAATAATTGATGATTTGAAAAGTTTTTTTTTGGCCACTGTTGCGGAGAAAGGCAACACTGAAACTTAATGATAACTGATGTGAGGCCAGTGAACTGAATATAATATACTGGAATGCTCACAGCCCATAACAAAGAACACGTACTATCATAATGAAACGGTGTGTTAGAAAGAGACAGAGATAATGGGGGTGGCAGAAAAACTGTGAGAAAGTGGCACCAATATGAAAGATTTCACATTAATTGAATAAGAACAACAACCAGCGATGATATTAAACAAACACCATTGAAGAAACACTAATTTTGAAGTCAACACAATAAGTAAAAGATTCAGTTTTAAGATCTCATTTTATTTTATGTTCACGTAACAACATTTGGAGATCAACTAACTAACAGTTGAAATACGAATATACAATCAGCTATAGCCGATGACGTCACAAGCAGCGACCGCGTTACGACTAAATATATCGACTATGAGCGAGGTCATGAGGAGCATATCCTCACACGCCTCCTCAAATCATATATGAACAAAAACATATCGTGAATATATGATTTGGACAAAACAAAGTCCAATGAAATAACAACTAATATATATCGTGGTGAAGCTTAATAATTATAAACGTATTAAAATATTAAAGTATTCGTGTAATCGTGTATGATAATTATCACAGTCCGTATAAAAATATAAAATATATAAATGGTAAAAATATGACTGTCAGAACACATATAAATGGTAAACATATAAATCACAAACAGCTATATTAAATTTAGGTCATTACAAAAATTGACAAATGCAGGCTTTGGCAGACCTTTAGTAAACAAGTCACCCAATTGTTGGGACGTTGGAATATACATATAAATAAATGATTTGTCAACGTGTGAACATATGAATCTATACTTAGTGTCTATGTGTTTTGATCGTTTGGAATTCCATCTACCTGACTTTATGAGTCCCAGGCAGCTCTGATTGTCCTCGTAAATCACGGATCTTTTAGAGTGGTCAAACCGAAAGTCATTAATTAAATTTTGCATCCACAGTCCTTCGGATGTTGCTTCGCACAAGGCAATAAGCTCACTCTCAGTACTGGAGAGAGCAACAGTGGGTTGCTTCCTACTAGACCAGGAAACCACAGATCCAAATACTTTTACACAATAACCAGAAATTGATTTGCAAGAAGAGACGCAATTTGCCCAATCAGCGTCAGAGTAGATTTCTATTATATATTTATTATTATTATCCCTATTATAAGTCAAATTTAATTGTGAAGTAGTTATTAAGTATTTTAAAACTCGTATTAAATATTTATAATGTTCGTGTGTGGCTGTGCTTTGAAATTGACTGAAGTAGGATATCGCAAAGCAGATATCTGGACAAGAACCCAACATAAGATACATAAGACAACCCAACAATTGTTGATATTGATTATTCAAATTACGATCTATTCCATTTAAATCACGATGCAATTGTAGTTTGGGTTCAATCGGAGAATGTGTGGGGATACAATCCAAAACACCAAAACGTTTGGCAACAGACTCAATTAAAGATTTTTGATTTATTTCCAAAAGTCCATTCTCACGATCATAATTTATGTTTAAACCTAAATATTTATTAATCATTCCCAGGTCTTTACACCTAAATTTTTTGCTAATTTTATTTTTATTGTCTATTATTAAATCATTATTATTGGAGCTGATGATAACATCGTCAACGTAAGTTAGTAAATAAACTATAGAATTTCCTTGTTTATGAATATATAAACAGTCATCAGCTATGCCTGGTTTAAAATCCAATGAAACCAAAAATTCATGGAACATAGTATTCCACACCTTAGGTGATTGTTTTAATCCATATATGGATCGGTTTAGTAATAAAACATTTCTATTTTTATCTAAATTACGTTCAATGCCTTCTGGAATTTCTAAGAAAACTTTGTCTTTAATTTTACCATTTAAAAAGGCACTACAAATATCAATTTGATGAATAAAATATTTAAATTTATTACTCAAGGCAAGTAACGCACGAACTGTTGACAGTTTGGCAACTGGAGCATAGACTTCGGTGAAATTAAAACCTTTTTGTTGCTGAAATCCACGAGCCACTAACCTGGCCTTGTACAAAACATTACCAGCAGAATCAGTCTTTTTAGTAAACAGCCATCTACACGTGATTGTTGGATCATCCGTTGGACGTTTGACCACATTCCAAGTTTCATTGGAAGTCAAAGCATCAACTTCATCTTGAATCGCTTTCTTCCAGCAATCAGACTCAGAGGACCTCAACGCCTCCTCAAACGTCAACGGGCAATCACTTTCAACAGCATTAGCTATGAAAAAGCAAGAATCTATAACATCACCAAAATCCAGTATATTATTAATTTCTCCATCCACTTCAATACTATCAACATTCGTTTCGTCAACTTCCTTTATTATAGGGTCAGAGTCATCATATTTTGATTTACCTATAGACTCTTCATTGAACTCAACATCTCTGGAGAGATGGATTTTACGTTTAGTCACGTCCAGTAACTTGTAACCTGCTGGCGAATATCCCACAAACTTCAATTTATTACTCTTTTTCTCAAATTTATCCGAACTGTGAGCAAAATCCAACATATAAGCATCGCAGCCAAAAACCCTCAACTTTTTATAATCATACTTCTCATGGTGCCATCTTTCATAAGGAATGTAACTTTTATTGGTTGGACACCGATTTAAAATGTAAGCAGCACACAATAAAGCCTCACTCCAGTAAATTTTATCCAGGCTGCTTTCATATACGAGAGTTCTGGCCCTCTCTCCAAGAGTACGATTCATTCGTTCAGCTTTACTGTTTTGCTGAGGACATCCACCAACAGTGGGTTCTATGGAAATTCCTTTCTCAACACAATATGCTTTAAACTGTGAATTTATATATTCGGTACCACGATCGCACCGTAATCTCTTTACATTTGTATTAAATTTATTAGAAACCAATTCGTGATATTCAACAAATTTTGACAATACCTCAGTTTTGTTGTTCAGCAGATATACAAAACAAAAATTCGAATAATCATCAACGAACGTTAAAAAATATTTCTTGTCATTATACGACACTGGATTTATTATAACACAGACATCAGTATGGACTAATTCCAACGGACTTTTTGTTTTTTGTTCATGTCTGTCGAAAGGTTTTTTATGTTGTTTCCCCATAATACAGGGTTCACAAAATATTTCTCGATTATCAGACATATTAGGAATACGACCTTTATTAGACAACAGCTTGACATCATTATTATTCAAATGTGCAAGTCGCTTATGCCATAACTCTAACGGATTTTTATTTTTATTTTGTGTCAAATTACATGATTCCTTTACGTTATTATAAAAAGTTATTGTATATAAATTTGTTAAATTACTTTTCCCGGTTATAATTATGTTATTAGTTTTGTTACTTATTACATTAACAGACTCTTCCTCAAATACAGACCTACATCCAGCTCTAGCCATACATTTGACTGAGAGAAGATTGGTCGGAAGGTCTTTAGCAAATCTAACATTCTTTAATGTGATATTAATTCCATTTTCAGTTTTTAATTTCACAGTACCAACAGCTGAAACAACAAGTTCAACGCCCTTTTTGGCAACCATTATCGACTGAGGTTTTGTCAACATAATATATTCAGCAAATAATGAAATATCATTCACAATATGTGAAGTACATCCTGAATCTAACACAAAAACAATCTGTGGTGGTGCAGAAACTTTCGAAATAAGACCCTGATCAGGTACCAAGAAAGTCAAATCGATCTCAGAACATTCATTATTATTATTATTAAAAACATTATATGACTGTGAATTACTATTTCCATTATTATTACTATTATTATTACTATTATTCCTGTTATTATTCCCTCTGTTTATAGTTCGATTATTATTTTTAGTATAACAATTTCTAGCTATGTGTCCCTGCTTATTACAGAAATGACATCGAATATTATTATTATAATTTTGATTCAAATTCTGATTACTAGACAAACCTGAATAATTATTATGACTAGAATTTTTGTCTTTATTATTATTTGACTGACTAAGATTACGCTGATCATTAACATTACTATTCCTAAAACCACCATGATTTCTAAAATTACGGTAATTCGATCTACCCCTAAATTTATTGTGATATCGTCCGCGTGAATTATAATTCGAACCAAAAAGAGCATTCTCTTCACCAGGAACACTTCCTGATAAAGGTTTTGGATTTGATGCATCAGGAGCGGAAGGCAAGCTTCTCGTCATCTTTTCGAGGTCCAGTTCACGTTGGAAATTAATAACCTTTCCAATCGCAACTTCCCACGATAGATTGTCAGCATCCTGCATCATTATTTTCAGCGGACGGAAATCACTTGGCAACGATCTCATCATAGTTAAAATACATTGTTTTACAGACGTTGTCTCACCCATTTCAGCCAAACGTCGAGTAACAGACCGAAATTCCATCAAGTAATCCTTCAGCTTATCACCAGGCTTGAATCGCATCGAGTACATCTTGGATCTCAGCTCAATCATCGTCATGTCGTTGTCCCTTCCAGCAAGCTGCACAATTGCCTGAAACATTGTTTTTGCCGTATCGTAAGTCTGGATCGCCTCGATAAAATTGTCAGCAACATTATTAGCAATGTAAAACATCGCCTTCGAATTCAGCTTTTCCCATTCTTCAGTACGATTCCTACCCGATGGAACAGAATTATGTACAACACTATATAAACCTTCTTTTCGAAGCAGCAGATCCATCCGGTATTGCCAAGTACGGCCATTATCTCCGTTGAACGGTTCCAGCAACAATTTCATTTCACGTTCCATTTTCATTAACAGTCGCACAGCAAACAGCAAAAATCAGCGACGAAAAAATATCACAGGCAGACAGCCAAAAATTACACGAAAATGAACAGGAACGAACTAGACATACCGCTTGAGAATACCGTTTACATCAGGATCAAACAAAGAGAATTTAAAATTGAATGACGGTTACTTGGCAAGTTTCTGCAGCACAATTTTGCTCAGACATCACAATGGCAGCCTCTTCAAGTACGATGACTGGGCCCATAACCTGTGAAAAAGTGGCGATCACTAATATGAAAGATTTCACATTAATTGAATAAGAACAACAACCAGCGATGATATTAAACGAACACCATTGAAGAAACACTAATTTTGAAGTCAACACAATAAGTAAAAGATTCAGTTTTAAGATCTCATTTTATTTTATGTTCACGTAACAACATTTGGAGATCAACTAACCAACAGTTGAAATACGAATATACAATCAGCTATAGCCGATGACGTCACAAGCAGCGACCATGTTACGACTAAATATATCGACTATGAGCGAGGTCATGAGGAACATATTCTCACAAAAACGTAAACAAACATATCAGCTCTTCATAAAATTACTTCTTTTTTAGTATTTCTCTGAATTTCTGCACCCATTTTTACCAAGAACCTGATTTGTAATTATTGCTAAGCATGAATTAATTTTACTATTGATATTTAAGATCGTCACGTATATTGACTCATTTGTAATTTACTTCGATTATCTGTGGTTCGAGACTTGTCTTTTTTATACATACATCTTTCATACATGGAGAAAAAAAAAAGACAATTCTGGAACCACAGACAATCGAAGTAAGATACAAACAAGTCAATCGACGTGATGGTATGTTTAAGGGTCAATATTCATTTAAATCATGGTAAAAAGTTGTTTGGGCTACAATTGTACATCGAGATATGGGCAGAATGCCTCAATTAAATTTCATAAGTAAGTTGCTTTAACTTTCTTTAGTCCTTTTATTATTTTTTTTAGCAAACATCTCTTTCTTCTATTTTTTGTTATTGAAGCTATGGATTAACAAGGTATGAACAAATAAATAATAAAATTAATGTTTAAAAGGTTTCCTTTAAAAAATCTTACTCTCTTGAAGACAACTTTATACTCAAGTGGACGCCCATAAACTTGAAAATGTGTGGAAAGTATCCCAAAAGTATATTCAACAAATGTAAAAATATTCAAACTCATCAGCTCAAACATTAGATGAATAAATAAATACGTGAATTATTATACTTCACTCTTATAATAGGTCACATTTATCTGCGATTTTCTCAACATTCAGTGTTTCTAACAAAAAAATAATTTATGCCATTTTATTCTCCATTAAATTTCCTATAAAAAATACTTCACCCATTTTTCCATTTTTCCACCCCATCAAACAAAAAAATAACAAATAAAAATATCCGCTCCTATTCCATTTCTATACTACCATTAACGGACATGAGTAAGAGAGAGATAGAAAACGTTTTTTTGCCACCTTCTTATCGCTGTCTCTTTCTAACGCACCGTTTCGTTGTATCGCCAGCTGCGAGCATTCCAGTATATTATATTCAGTTCACTGTGCAAGGCGTACAGAACGAGGATTGAAAGAACTGAGGCCCATATTCACAAACGTCACTTTAACCTCCCTACACTTAAACTCCACTTAAAAATGACTTTTGGCACAATCTTGTATTTAAGAAAGTGGTAACATTTCATTTTTACATTGGAACTTTCATAAGAGATACAATGTTCCCAAATCTTTATGTACAAAATTGTACGAAAAACTTTTTTGAAGTGAAATTTAAGTGAAGGGAGGTTAAAGTGACGTTTGAGAATATGGGTCTGAGACTTTTTACTATAACGACATTTTATTGCGAACTGAAATATATTTTACAAACGAAATATGAAATGGCGAAGCAACAGCATTATCGGTTTTAGAAGAGTAGGGGAAGCGATTTGTGTATGAGTGATCGTATGTGTGAGAATAATGGCAAATTATAATATTCGATAGCCACTTATTCTCGCACATCACATGCTGTGGCAACACTGTTTCTGTTGTTGTTGTTTTATCTGTGATATTTGTGTTTTGTAACTCAGCTGTGATTATATGTTTTTGTGTGCCTTCTTGTCGCTCATCTCTCGTCGATGAAATAACATGTATGTCATCATGGTGTTTAAATAAAAATTCGTGAAACATTCAAAGTATCTAGTCTTCTCTTTTATATGTCGTAATGTGTGCTTCTAGTCATCGTTTCTTTAATTCGTCGTTCTAAGTTCTTCATCATCGTAGTTCGTGTATGGTGATCCGTTGAGAATTCCACCGTTTTTCTCACAGTATGACATATATATATAGTTATGGTGATGACGATGATGAAGAAAGAGATAAGGTGGGATTTCCATTACAACACCCCCCCTGAAATTTTACCATTTGAGTTCTTCATCATGTTGTACGCTGAAAGTAAACAAATTATTAAGGTGAGTTCTGATCACTTCATACGGAAAAGATAAGGACGAACTTCCAACTTAGAAAAATGATTTATTGACGACGTTAGTACAACGACTGACAAGCAGAGAACATTCTCCATCGAGCAGTGGCGGGAATAATATTGTGTTGGCGATCAGTGTTGCCACATGTGAAACAAATAAATGTAATAAACATGTTTCATACAGTGTTAGTCAATATGAGGTTATGTGTTTCTGAGGGAGTGAGGGAATCGTATCCCAACACAAATTGTTATTATTAAAAAATTTGAAGTACAAAAATAAAGGATGTAAAATTAAAAAACAAGATAAAAAAAATTATTGAGATCGTATTATTTCAACATTATTGTGGTAACTTTGGTTTCTAAAAAAATTTGTTTTGCTGTGCTTCGAGAAGAAAAAAATGATTAATCGAATAAAATAAATAAAATACAATAAATAAATAATATGGTAACATGCATAGAATATTCAATGATAATATATGATATATAAAAAAAAGGTAGTGTGTAAAAAAAATATTATAGTGTAAAAATTGGTAACATACAAAAATATTCAAGTATTATGTGTAATAGATGATTCATTCATCATGTATTTCGAAGGAAAAATAAAAAGAGAAAAAAAATATTCACGAACATATATTACATGAAGAAAAAAAATAAAGAAAAGAAAAATTGACAAAGGTATTTCTGATTAGGGTTCGATGAATTTGAAAGAACGTTACGTTTCGTATTTTATCTTAAAAGTATGACATATAAAAGATTGTAGAATAATATACGTTGCATCGCTTATTATCTTTCCTGTGTTGCTATTGTATTTGTACTGGCATCTAACTTGTTTTACAATAAGGCAACTTCATCAATTTATCTTAATTGCAGTCATGTAATGGGTTTTAATCTTTATTGTGTTTATTGTTGGTGGATTTCCTTTCATCATTCATGTGGGAATATTTCGTATATTTCTCTCACGCTTGTTTGAAAATATATAGGGTTTTTATTGTGCGAATTGTAGGGTTTATTCTTGCTCGATTTTAATGCTGTTTTCATCGTTGCATTTTTCAAGAATTCGAGTATCTATTTCTTGCAAGAATTTTCTAGTAAAAGGTTATTGTTAAGTACTATTTTTGCAATAATTGAAGGTTAATTTTTCAGCAATTATTTTCATGTTACGACTTATATTTGGACTTGGGACGACTTGTGCTTTGAAGGGAATATTTTTTTTATATTATTATTTGAAATAAACGAATTTTTGTATATTATATGTATACGTTGGTGTCATTTAATATTTTGACAATTATATTTTCAAATTTTGAGCGATCCAAAGATTTGGTCAAAATATCAGCCAATTGATTCTCCAAACTCACAGTCCTAAAAAATATTATTTTTTCCTCTAATGCTTCTAATATCGAGTAACATTTGATCATTAGAGCCCTCAATTTTTTCTGACTTCCCCCGAACATATTTTTTGGGTGGAAATATTGTCTTCCATTATATCGACGATTAATTTTTCTCCAAAAATTTCATAATTCATATAATGTATAACTTTTATTGTACCTAAGGTGTCAAAAACTGCAATTATTTCAGCCGCAGTACTTGATGAGGCGTGAATAGTTTGCTTAGAGCAATTCCACTCCACCAAATCTCCATTAGCAAATAACATAAATCCAGTATTGACTTACCTTTTTTGAGATTATTCAATTCTATATTTGTTTCATCAACCTGGGGTGCATATGAGGCATCGATATAGGCATGTATGCCATCACCTTCTGATTTGTATATTAAGTTATAATTTTTTGTTGTATTGACATACCTAAAAATTTGTTTTACATAATTTTTGAGTGTGTCATTAGAATTATTTTGAAAATGGGAGAAGAAGTTGACTGGGAATAATATGTCCGGCCTTGTGAGTCTTGCTAAATATAATAGCCCTCCTATCATTGACCTATACTCAGTGTCATCTTTACCATTTTCTATTTTATCTATTTTTAAGCCCGTTTCCATAGGGGTGTTAGTATTTTTTAATTCTGAGATTCCAAATTTCTTTAACATTTTGTCTATATGTTTGTATTGTGAAAGTATTATCGTATTATTTTCAATATTTCTGACTATTTCTAGACCTACAAAAAATCTAGGATTATTTATGATAGTGATTGTAAAATCCTTTTGCAATTCCTCATTTATTTTGGTAATGGATAATTGCAAATTGGATGCAATCAATATGTTATCCACATATGTTAAAAAATACATTTTTTCATCATTATTATTTATTATATATAAGCATCTATCACTTTTGGTCCTAGTAAAGCCCATGTCCTTTACTTTCATATCCAATAAATCGTACCACAATTTGCTGGATGTTTTCAACCCATAAATTGATTTCTTCAATTCGAGTACCTGGTTTGTATTTATATTTATCCCCTCAGGTCTCCTTACAAAAATAAGTTTTATTATTGATGAATTTAAATAGGCGGTTTTTACATCATATTGTACGAGTATTAGTTTTTCCTTTTTAACTATAGATAATAACCATCTTATGGTTTCAATTGATGCTACCGGGCCATGGGTTTTGGCAATACCATATTCTATTCGATCTTTAAAACTTCTCGCCACAAGTCTTGCTTTCAGTTTTGGATTTCCAAATTCATCAAATTTTATTGTAAAAATCCATCTTGTATCTATGAGTTTTTGGCGATCATAATCTACTATTTCCCATACCTTCATGTCACTGAGAGAATTGAATTCATCATTTATGGCCTTGATCCAATCCTCCCTAAATGGGTTTGTATCTATTTCAGAAAAAGTTTTTGGTATATTGTCCTCTATATATATTTTACTATATTTAATATTGTTGGGATACGATTCCCACACAATTTCACAATATTAATTTATGTACTCACAAGGTTACCTAAACTGTAACATATTATTTAATACAATTTTGTGTGTCGCCACGTGGCAACACTGATTCCCAGTTGGGGAATAATCCATTGAATCAAACTTCTAGGCTTCTACTGTTTTCTTGTACCTTATCAATATACTGTTGTGACAGTTCATCTTTGTTTCTTGCATTTTTTAATTTGATCCTCAAATTATTTCCAACATGCTAGCAGAGCATGATATTAAAAAGTGCTTTTATTTTGAATAATGTGTACCTGTTTTAAGTAATTTTAATTTGTGAATTCACAGTTTAGTGAAGGGCGATGTCCCAGTTATTTGTTGATTAATTTTTTCATGAGAAAGTGTTGGCAAATGGCCGTTAATGTACAAATCATAAAGGATTCAAAGTGAAATGAAAATATAAAATTTTAAATGAGCTTCGCTCAAATTTATTAAATTACATTAAATCAGATGTGGACAGGTACTAATTAAAGGTCACCGACGCTGGATTTCAAAATAGATGCTGAAAGAAGTGAATCAACTCTTGGATTCGAATCTATGGTATGGGAACCATCCCAATCACATCAAAAAGGTTGAATAATTTTCAAATTTCAATAATTTTATGGTTGAGAATTGTGGTTTTCCAGTTCTTCGACTGCTAATTTGCGTTCAATTGGATCTGGGATTGTCGGAAGTTGCGTTTTCATCGCTTTTGGACTTGCCAGCGGACCAGGAATTAAGAAAAATCATCTAATAAGTTTGAAAATTTAATTATTAATTCATTTTGTGCGTTATTTATCGTGTGTTTTTTAATTATTTTGGCGTAAAAACGTATTCTTGAGCGTATTTTTTCGTAATACTTTGCCAAAATTCTATTGTTCAAGATCAACTTTTGCATAAGTTAGAACTTGAACAATTTTGGAAAATTTTCTTTTGTTCAGTTATAGAAATTACTTGATCTGGTTATCGAGATAGCGATCTTGTACAAGGTTAAATACTTGTTACAATAGTTAGTCTCGAAGACATAATTTGATTTTAAAGCAACTCTGAACTTGAAATTTTTTTTCTTTGTTGAACACTCAAACAATACTTGATTTTTAATTTTAATTTTAATTTTTCACAGTTTGATAAGTAACATACCCTTATTATTGGTCACTGAGTACTTTCGACTGCAGATCCACTCACAAATATTTGAATTTTAGTGAAGTTGGAATTTTTTTATTTTCAGTCATAGAATTGATTTTGAGTGAATGGACATCAAACTTTTTCAGTCAGTTGGAGCATCATAAATGGATTCGACATGACATGGTTGAGAGTTTCACCGGTTAAAGTAATAATATATTTGAATTTTTAATTTTATATCGATATTCTTTGATTTAATCGATCTTTTTAATATTATTTGCATCTCCCATCGCACGATTAAGCCCGTGTTTTTGTGCATAAATCAAGAGGTTGAGCTTGTGAGACCCTTAATTATAAATTCTCGTATTCCGAGGTAGGGTTTTCTTTAATTTGTTTTCGAAAATTTATTTAATTAAACAATTCGATATGTCGAGATTCGACTCTAAAAAGGTTTTTGATGGAATAAATTACGATGCATGGAGAACTACAATGATCTACATGCTATATGCTGAAGGCTTATACCAAATTATTCACGATATTGAAACCGAATCAATTTTTTTAGAACAAAACTTAGATACCTTCCTAAATCCTGAGGCTGCGAGCGGAAATCCTGTCATTCGTATGACCTATTTCAGAAACCAAGAAAAAGGTAAAGCCTTAATTTACCAAGGCTTAAATAATGAATTAATATAGAGAATTAAGGAACTTAGAACAGTCAATCAGATAATTAAAACGTTAGACGAGAGGTACAAAAGCTGTACCCAAGTGACCTATATAAATGCTAAGCAAGCCTTTCAAAAATTGAAATATGATAGCAGAGGTAACATGAGAAAATATTTAGATCTCTTCTCTAGATCTGCTCAACGAATTAGAGACTGTGGAAAAACATTAGATAAGCAGGAAGAGATTGAGCAACTCTTAATTTCATTAAATATGGACTTTGACATAACAAGATTAGAATTTAACACTTTGAATCAGGACCAAAAAACAATTGAAAATTTACATGCAATGTTAATAGAAAGGTCTGACAGACTATATGATGAAAAAATAACAAATTTTAATAATAATAATAAAAGAAAATATAATTATCCACCAAATAATAATAATAATAATAATAAAAATTTTAGATATCAACCTGGTGGAAATTATAATAAATTTAATAATAATAGAAATCATAATCCTAATCAGGGAAAAACTTATAATAATAATAATTATAATCAATTTACAAATATGTCTGCAAATAGTGATAGTAACTATAACACAACACAATATAACATGAATGAAAATAGTAAATCTTTAAGAAATTCCGATAAAATTGTAACTTGCTTTAAATGTCATGGTAAAGGGCATTTGGCCAATGTTTGTTTGTCGAAAAAAGAGGAATTAAAATCCCAAAATAATAGTGCTGATGGTCCGGCACAAAACACGAGATACGGACATAATAATAATAACAATCACAATAATAATAGTCATAGCCAAAACAAAAATAAAAAAGAAAGTGAAGACCAATGGTCTATGATGTTGCGTTATAAGGATTCTATTAGCAGCTTGAATAGACAGGATAGAAATTTAATAAACATTTTAACAAATAAGAACCAAAATAAGGAATTACCTGCTGATTATGTCAACTTAACTAAAAAAATTATGTTAGACGGTGGTGCTGTTGCACACGTAATTTTGGACTTGTCCAAATTAAGGAATCCAGTCATGTTGGAGAAACCGTTGGAGTTAGAGTGTGCCATACAAGATATTTTATTAGTTGCCACTCACATAGGGAATATGTATATAAGAATAGAAAACTTAGATAAAAAACAACAAGTAATATGTCTTAAAAATGTCCATTATGTTCCTTCATTGAACATCGACTTATTGTCGGGCATTAAAATAACCGAAAATAGAGCGTTAAGGATTGATCAAAACTTTTCTGTCTCGAATATATATGTACGTGGTACAAATGAGGTGCTGTTCACCGCCCCTAAAGTAAAGGGAGTCAAAATTGAGCATTTTATGACCAACATAAAAAAAAACTGGTACTGGAAGTACTGTCTGGGCAATCTGCACCAAAATCAATAGTCTAGTCCTTGGCTTAGTACAAATGTTTGTACAAAATTTTCTGATTATTGGATAAAATTGCAAACTGTACCACACAAACAAGAAAATAGAATATATATGACCATTTATATATGTTTATGAATTTGAGTTATTGGTGCCAAAATTTTTCTGAAGTTATGAAATGAAAAACGTACCCACCCTCAACCCTTGGGACACTAATACCATACCACAAATAATAAGTAGATTTTTTAAAAAAAAACCTACTTAAAAAGAGATAGCGTATACTACATATTATCTCTGTCTCTTTATAATGCACTCGCTCGGCTTTTCTCTTTCAGCGATTGTTCCAGTATGCTGTATTCAATTCAGTGGTTCTTGCTGATTGCCAGTTCTTCACGCCGTACTCATATATACGTCAGTTGTTAATTGCCCCCAGTTTACAGATCTCTACTACTTCTCTCAAATACAAATAGTACGATCAAATGCATTATTAATTCAAAAAAATTTTTTCTTTTTTACATTTTTCATGTGAAGTAGCTCTTAAAGAGATGAAAAGAGGATAGAGTTTTTAATTAATTAGTGTAAATCCTAAGTTGTATTTTATTTCGTATTTATTTAAAAAAAAACAACAAAAAAACAATTATTTCTCCACAGAAGATTGAACATGCGTATATATTGAGGAAACAGCTTTTGTATTAAAAAAAAAAAGAAACAGTTTACGCACTAGCTTCACCACATGGCTGAAAGGTAATAGAAAAAATTTAAATGAATAAAAATAATAAATTTGTTAAAAAAATCAGAAGAGTACCATTGGATTCAATCTGTGAGAAATGGAGATCACTAATATGAAAAATTTCACCATAACTGAACAAGAACAACAACCAGTGATGATATTAAAAGATAAACATTAAAGAAACACTAAAATTTGATGTCAACACAATAAGAAAAAGATTCATTTTTAAAATCTCATTTTATTCTATGTTCACGTAACAACATTTGGAGATCAACTAACTGGCAGTTAAAATACGAATATACAATCAGCTATGTGTGATGACGTCACAATCAGCGACCATGTTACAGCTAAGTATACTGATTATGAGCGAGATCATGAGGAGCATATTCTCACACAATCCCACATCTTTCAGTATGTTACCTCTACTCGTAGACCACTACACCACAAAATGATTTGAGAAGACAAGTGAATTTCATGTACACAACATTGCATATTTTATAGTGTAAATGTGGCAACGTGTAGTTTCTGCTGAAAGGTGGTATCATTTTGTGTTAGCATGGCCAGTAACCTTCAACAATATACCAGATAGACTCACTATGTCAATGGAAATTGAAGCATACATAAATGACGTCATAATGTGGCAAATGCATGTTATATCCCATAAGGAATTTTTGAAGAAAAAAAAATCAAAAAAAGTTTTTCTTCTAAAATGAATTTTTTAATAGAAAAAAAAAGAAATGATAATGTACAATTTTTTAACAAAAAAACTCCTACTTGGCTAAAATCAACTTCAGAAACCTCGAAATAACAGCAGTATAACCTGGGTAAAATAAATTCTTACCTCAATGTGACATCACACTCTGTATTTATCAGTGCTTCAATGGGAAGCATCTTCGAGGATATATATATAATGGAGACGATACATGGGCAGTTTCAGTGTCCTACCTCTAGAAAGCGCTTCTACAAACACTTGTACTTCCAACTCAATATCTGATTTGAGGAAAATCTTACAACGTACATTTGTTTTTAAACATTGGCATACAAAGTACTTTACTTTTACTCCAATTTTCAATTCTGATTAGTTGGGGTGTTCAGTCTGGGGTACTTTATACACCAGCACATGTCATCTTGTGAGAAAAACGGTGGAATTTCAACGGATCACCATACACAAACTACGATGATGAAGAACTTAAAACGACGATTCGATGAAACGATGACTAGAAGCACACATTACGACATATAAAAGAGAAGACTAGATACTTTGAATGTTTCACGAATTTTTTATTAAACACCATGATGACATACATGTTATTTCATCGACGAGTGATGAGCGACAAGAAGGCACACAAAAAATATAATCACAGCTGAGTTACAAAACACAAATATCACAGATAAAACAACAACAACAGAAACAGTGTTACCACAGCATGTGATGTGCGAGAATAAGTGGCTATCGAATATTATAATTTGCCATTATTCTCACACGCCTCCTCAAATTATATATATTCGATTAAGATTTTTTAAAAAGGTAACAATAAAAAATAACGTTATTAATCTAATACTGTCATTTCGATACATAATGACAAAAAGTCAACAAACGATTAAAAATAAACATGTGGTCACAAACAACAACATTAACATACAAACAAAAAATGGTATACATAAACAAAAAGTTACGTTAAATTTATCAGTCTACAAAATTCGGTAAATTTGGGCCTCGGGCAGCCCTTCGTGAACATATCAGCCAATTGTCGCGAAGTTGGCACGTATAAGTATCTAAATTCTACATCTACATGACTGCATACAAAACGGTATTTTACGTCTATATGTTTTGACCTACGGGTATTCCACTTGCCGGAGTGCAACAGAGACAGACAGCTCTGATTATCCTCATAGATTACAGCCCTATCAGCAACTTGGATGCAAAAATCACCTAGTAGATATTTCAGCCATATGGACTCAGTGGTAGCATCGCATATTGCGATCAATTCACTTTCTGTACTAGATAAAGCCACTGTTGGCTGCTTCTTGCTTGACCAGGACACCAGTGACCCGTAGACAAAGGCACAGTATCCGGTAACCGACCGTCTTGTATTAACGCAGTTGCCCCAATCGGCATCGGAATATATTTCCAATATACTGCCGTTACTCTTATCATCATGTAGAAAAATTAATTTTTTGTCCTTGGTGGTTATCAGGTATTTCAGAACTCGCAGAAGATACTTGTAATGCTCATTCGTGGCACAGCTGGAGAATTGGCTGAAGTAAGATATTGCAAAGCAAATATCGGGACGTGATCCTAACATTAAGTACATTAAACATCCCACGAGCTGTTGATACCGGTTATTCAAAACACTATCACACGCATTGAGGTCCCTGTCCAGTTGGAGTCCGGGGTCAATGGGTGTGAAGGTTGGTGAGCAATTTTCAACACCAAAACGTCTAGCAACAGACTCGATGAGAGCCCTCTGCTCAATCTCCAGCATGGCCTTCTCCCGATCGTAGCTAATATTCAGACCCAAATATTTTTTGACCTCTCCAAGATCCTTACATTTAAAACGTTTATTTATTTCATTTTTGAAAAAAGCAATTTTTGCCTTATTATTGGAGCTAATGAGGACGTCGTCAACGTAAGTGAGCAAGTAGACGACCGTATTGTCAGTCCTACTTTTATAAATATACAAGCAGTCATCAGCCTTACTCTGCTCAAAACCAAGAGCAACCAGAAACTCGTTAAATAACGTATTCCAAACTTTAGGCGACTGCTTCAGACCATATATAGACTTATTCAACTTCAAAACATTCTTTTTCCTATCTATTTTTGTTTCAATTCCCTCAGGTATTTCGAGGTACACGTCTTCAGACAGAATTCCATTTAAAAAGGCACTGCAAATATCTATTTGCTCTATATAAAATTTCATTTTATTACTGATAGCCAAGAGAGTCCTCACAGTCGAAAGCTTTGCCACCGGCGCGTAAACTTCATTAAAGTTGAAGCCTTTTTTCTGTTGACATCCTCTGGCGACCAGTCTTGCCTTATAGAGTACCTCATTATTCATATCGTATTTTTTATTAAATACCCAACGACATGTGATGGTAGGAGCGTCCCTTGGACGTTTGGTCACCCACCAGGTCCGATTTGAATTCAGGGCACTGATTTCCGAAGAAATAGCCTCCCTCCACATCAGACCATCCGGTGCACCATTCGCCTCCTCAAACGTCAAGGGGATGCCGTCCTCCGCTAGGTAAATATTTCCTGCAGTCCCATCACAATCAGCCGTTGCACCTGACAGACAATCCAAATTTACGTCACCATCAACTTCAATGTTCTCAAGATTCGATTCGGTGACCTCTACAAAAATACCATCATTATTATTATATTTACTAGAATCCTTGGCACCTATTTTACTTTCAAAAAACTCGACATCACGTGACAAACGTACCTCCTTAGTAGTCACATTGAGTAGTCTGTAGCCGCAGGGGGAATAACCGACCATTACAAGTTTCTCGCTTTTATTTTTAAATTTATTTGAGTCATGTTTGAAGGACAGCATATAAGCGTCACATCCAAACGTCCGTAATTTATTATAATCAAACTGTTCATTAAACCATCTTTCATAAGGAACAAAATCTTTATTTGTAGGGCAACGGTTCACAATATATACAGAGCACAATATGGCTTCTGTCCAATATATCTTTTCAAGACCGCTCTCGAACAACAATGTCCTCGCCCTTTCACACAGTGTCCTGTTCATCCTCTCAGCCTTTCCATTTTGCTGAGGGCAGCCGCCAACAGTGGGTTCGACAACAATCCCTTTTTCGTTACAATATGATTGAAAATTTGTGTTTAAGTATTCTGTGCCTCGATCGCACCTGAGTCTTTTAATATTGTAGCCGAATTTATTTGCTACCATCTCATGATAAATTTTAAATTTCAAAAAGGCTTCTGTCTTACTCGTCAATAGGTACACACAGCAAAAATTTGAGTAGTCATCGATAAAGGTCATAAAATACTTCACTCCATTATATGACGGAGGATTTATCGGGCCACACAGATCGGTATGTATCAGTTCCAAAGGCCTACTTGTTTTTCGTTCGTGCCTCAGGAACGGTTTCCGTTTCTGTTTGCCCATAACACAGGGCTCACACAGCAATCTGCGGTTAGTGTCAACATTTGGTATCAAACCCCTAGTTGACAATAACCTAACATCGTTTACATTCAAATGGGCAAGTCGACGGTGCCACACAGTCAGTGGGCTAGGTTCATCTTCAGACATCAGATTGCACGAGTGATTTGGTATTTTCAAAAAATCAATCGTGTACAAATCCGAGTCAACGCTCACACCAGTGGTCACGATTTTACCACTGCAGCGTTGGATGACCTCAACAGACTCCTCTCGAAACAGAGTGTCGAAACCCAACTTGCTCATGCGCTTAACGGACAGCAGATTCTGTGGCAGCTCCCGAGCATACCTTACATTTTTTAATTCTATTGCGATGCCATTCAACAATTTTAATTTTACGGTACCGACTGACGTGACAGCAAGCGAGACTCCTTTCTTCGCGACACAGATACTGTAGGGTTTTATCAAGTCTAAATAGTCACTGAACAGACTTATATCATTTATCAAGTGAATTGTGCATCCACTATCCACTACGAAAGTGGTACGGAGCATCGAATTTACATCATTTTTAGCATCAACAAAATCATTTATTTTATTATTATTATTATTCTGCAGTGTAAAGCTGTAACCATCTTCAGAGCGATTGTCATTTGAATTAAAATTATCATTGCACATTTGTGCTGAGTTACGATTATTATTATTGTTATTATTATTGGTACCATGGTCGTTAGTACGATTTCCATTATTATTATTAACGTTATTACAATTATCCGTACTATTATTATTTCTATTTTTTGCATAGCAATTACGTGCTATGTGACCGATTTTGTTACAGAAATGGCATTTTATATTCGAATGCCCATTGTCATTTCCAAAATTCCGACCATGTCCATTTGAATTATTATTCCCATTATTATTATTATTAGTATTGCTCTGTGCATTTAAATTCCGGTTATTATTAAAGTTATTATTACTTCCGCCACGATTATAACCACGATTGTTTCCCCGATGTTGAGACCTACCACGACTGAAACGATTATTACCATTATTATTATTGTTATTATTACCGAAATTTCGTCCACCATTCGTGGTGTTGCCAAAAAATACGTTCTCTTCACCAGTGGCCACCACCGATGAAGGTTTTTGAGGAGCTGAGTATTGAGAATTACTTCTCAACGTCGATTTACTATCCAGGGACAGTTCACGTTGAAAGTTGTTCAACCTCATGAACACGCCATCCCAGGTTACGACTTCACCATCCTCTAACACCACCTTGATAGGACGAAACTCCGCTGGCAGCGAACGTAGCAATACCAGTACAAATTGTTTGGTGGTAGTCAGGTCCCCCAACTCGGTCAATCGTCTACAGCGGGCACGAAAATCAAGTAAATACTTTTGTAAGTCAGAACCAGAAACATACCGTTTTGTATACAGCTCAGCTCGCAAATCTATTAGCGTCCTGTCATTTCCGCTATCAATCAGGTTCGTCAGCGCGTTAAACATCTCCTTCGCGGTTGTGTAGGTCTGGATGATTTCGAGGTATTCGTCCGTCACGTTGTTGGCTATCAGGAACATCGCCTTAGCATTCTCCTTCGACCATACATCTCCCCTATTTCGAACAGTTGGCAAAGAATCAAAGATTATGTTACCCAAAGATTCCTTTGCTAACAGCAGCTCCATCCTGAATTTCCATGTTCGACCATTCTGCCCATTGAACGGCTCGATAGTATTCTGCTTTCGAATGTCCATCTCGTGATCAGGCTACGACGATCAGTTGCACCGCGAATCAGCGACTTCAGCAACCTTTCAGATACGTCGACCAACGAATAAACACGAACGAGATTCCAGGAACATCGAAAAACAAATACGAACACTTTTTAAAAAAAAAAGGTTACAAACAAGGCATGGTACTACTTGGGAGTGATGAACAGGATTCGACAGCACAACTCTGCATACTAAGGACAATGGCGACCACGTTGACAATCAGGTACCTGGGCCCATAACCTGTGAGAAAAACGGTGGAATTTCAACGGATCACCATACACAAACTACGATGATGAAGAACTTAAAACGACGATTCGATGAAACGATGACTAGAAGCACACATTACGACATATAAAAGAGAAGACTAGATACTTTGAATGTTTCACGAATTTTTTATTAAACACCATGATGACATACATGTTATTTCATCGACGAGTGATGAGCGACAAGAAGGCACACAAAAAATATAATCACAGCTGAGTTACAAAACACAAATATCACAGATAAAACAACAACAACAGAAACAGTGTTACCACAGCATGTGATGTGCGAGAATAAGTGGCTATCGAATATTATAATTTGCCATTATTCTCACACATCTATAGTCTGGACACTCAACCTCATGTTAAAACTGTTCTGTGTCATCTCCATCTTATATAATTATATCCTCGAAGGGAAGCATTGTACAAGATTGTCCAGGGCCAGTTTATCTAGTACATGGTCGAAGGCAGTAACAAGCATACAAATCATACTAGGAGGCCTGTAAGCATATTTCTCCTATCAGGAGTGGGCACAAATCAAATCAAAAATCATCAAATCATGATTTAAATAATTTTTAGTGATTAGTAATTCGAATGATTTATGTAGTGAATGAGGATCTTTTTAAAAGTAATAAAGGAAGTTGTTCAAAGTTTAAAATAATAATGATTCAAAAATAGAAAAGTGCAAGTATTCAAAGTAAAGGGGTGTGTTCAGAAATGTTATCTCGTGTGAGGAAGTTGGTGAACTGTGGCATCGTATTTCTACATAATAAATCACAAAAAGATGTAACAAGACAAGTTTAATAAGGCAAAAAAAAATAGTAACAAATTACATAAAGTTGTATGGTCAAAAAGGCAAAGAGTCTCCACTTATTCACAACAGTGTACAAAGGTGTTAAGAATTATAAATGTACATAGGTGTTGAAACAAAATCTTCTCTCTCAATCAATCATTCATCACATATATATATATCAATCATGAGTTCCACCTTCTACTCTAACCACATACATTAATTACAATCCATGCTAGAGCTGTGCTTCGCCAACATACTTATTCCAATATTATAATTTGCTTATTCATTTATTATATTTCTGCAACTGTTTGTATTTGGTTCTTCTTTTTTCAACATCATCGCACCTCTCCACATCAATATGTAAAAGTTCCACACCATGTGATCTCACATTTACCCTACTCAGTAAACACAATTTTAATGAGCTAGAGAATATTTCATTTTAGTTCAAAAAATTATATAAAGTTAACATGAAGAATTATTTTCCCTATTTCTAGAGTTAGGGAAAAACATTACTCTTCTAACAGAAAAAATATGTTTTTGTTCAGTTTACTAGAGAAAGAAATTATTCCCCCTAATTCATAATTACTTTTCTGAAAGCATCATGTAACACTTTTCCTTCCCCAGTAACCTTTCTGAATGCGTCACAGAGATGAAGGATTCTCCCTCCAGCCACAAATGAAACAAGTGTTACCATAAATGAGAAATATAATATGTACATTGTAAGTGTTACTGATATAAAAGAAGTGAAAGTGAGACTGATGACCAGTCACCCTCTTCAGTCTAACAAAAACAAAAACAAATGAGCCGAGTGCCCAAAAAATTTACATTTATCATAATAAAATATTACTGTTGTCATTCTAATTCAGAATATTTACAACGTTCAGAACAGAAACTTAAGTAAAGTTTTGGATCAGAAGAAAGTGAATAAGTCTATTTGAAATACTATAATGCATTAAAAAGGATAAAAACTGTACAAGTACAAAATCGACAAAAAGGAAATTGCGATCTCCCTCCATTACAAGAAAAGCGTTCGAGTGGGAAAAGTGAAAAAGTGTTAACAATGTGTAAGAGATGAAATGTCATACAAATTACCTAACCTGAATGAGTAGTATCAGTGTTTGAGTGTAGTGTTGCTAGTAGTAGTGAGCAAGTATACTGAGAGTGTAGAACAATATCCCCTACAGTCTTAAAAAATGATGCGAACAAAACATTGCATGTACAAGTACTAAAATATTTCAAACATAAACGAGAAAATTTTACAACTATTTTATCAATTTTATTACTAAATTGAAGTTTTGATGAATGAACAAAATTATTATTTTATGCTTTTTCTCAAATGAAAATGAAAATTAAATGACTGTAATTACATTTGTTAACTTATAATTATACATATATATTTACATAGAAAGCGGTATAGTACGAAATATATTATTTTTATTATTCTCTACAAAATTTGGGGAAATTTCACTATTGACATTGATCAATGAATTCGAGTTGACTTGAGAAGTGTGAGAATAATGGCAAATTATAATATTCGATAGCCACTTATTCTCGCACATCACATGCTGTGGTAACACTGTTTCTGTTGTTGTTGTTTTATCTGTGATATTTGTGTTTTGTAACTCAGCTGTGATTATATTTTTTGTGTGCCTTCTTGTCGCTCATCACTCGTCGATGAAATAACATGTATGTCATCATGGTGTTTAATAAAAATTTGTGAAACATTCAAAGTATCTAGTCTTCTCTTTTATATGTCGTAATGTGTGCTTCTAGTCATCGTTTCATCGAATCGTCGTTTTAAGTTCTTCATCATCGTAGTTTGTGTATGGTGATCCGTTGAAATTCCACCTTTTTTCTCACAGGTTATGGGCCCAGGTACCTGATTGTCAACGTGGTCGCCATTGTCCTTAGTATGCAGAGTTGTGCTGTCGAATCCTGTTCATCACTCCCAAGTAGTACCATGCCTTGTTTGTAACCTTTTTTCTTTAAAAGTGTTCGTATTTATTTTTCGATGTTCCTGGGATCTCGTTCGTGTTTATTCGTTGGTCGACGTATCTGAAAGGTTGCTGAAGTCGCTGATTCGCGGTGCAACTGATCGTCGTAGCCTGATCACGAGATGGACATTCGAAAGCAGAATACTATCGAGCCGTTCAATGGGCAGAATGGTCGAACATGGAAATTCAGGATGGAGCTGCTGTTAGCAAAGGAATCTTTGGGTAACATAATCTTTGATTCTTTGCCAACTGTTCGAAATAGGGGAGATGTATGGTCGAAGGAGAATGCTAAGGCGATGTTCCTGATAGCCAACAACGTGACGGACGAATACCTCGAAATCATCCAGACCTACACAACCGCGAAGGAGATGTTTAACGCGCTGACGAACCTGATTGATAGCGGAAATGACAGGACGCTAATGGATTTGCGAGCTGAGCTGTATACAAAACGGTATGTTTCTGGTTCTGACTTACAAAAGTATTTACTTGATTTTCGTGCCCGCTGTAGACGATTGACCGAGTTGGGGGACCTGACTACCACCAAACAATTTGTACTGGTATTGCTACGTTCGCTGCCAGCGGAGTTTCGTCCTATCAAGGTGGTGTTAGAGGATGGTGAAGTCGTAACCTGGGATGGCGTGTTCATGAGGTTGAACAACTTTCAACGTGAACTGTCCCTGGATAGTAAATCGACGTTGAGAAGTAATTCTCAATATTCAGCTCCTCAAAAACCTTCATCGGTGGTGGCCACTGGTGAAGAGAACGTATTTTTTGGCAACACCACGAATGGTGGACGAAATTTCGGTAATAATAACAATAATAATAATAGTAATAATCGTTTCAGTCGTGGTAGGTCTCAACATCGGGGAAACAATCGTGGTTATAATCGTGGCGGAAGTAATAATAACTTTAATAATAACCGGAATTTAAATGCACAGAGCAATACTAATAATAATAATAATGGGAATAATAATTCAAATGGACATGGTCGGAATTTTGGGAATGACAATGGGCATTCGAATATAAAATGCCATTTCTGTAACAAAATCGGTCACATAGCACGTAATTGCTATGCAAAAAATAGAAATAATAATAGTACGGATAATTGTAATAACGTTAATAATAATAATGGAAATCGTACTAACGACCATGGTACCAATAATAATAACAATAATAATAATCGTAACTCAGCACAAATGTGCAATGATAATTTTAATTCAAATGACAATCGCTCTGAAGATGGTTACAGCTTTACACTGCAGAATAATAATAATAATAAAATAAATGATTTTGTTGATGCTAAAAATGATGTAAATTCGATGCTCCGTACCACTTTCGTAGTGGATAGTGGATGCACAATTCACTTGATAAATGATATAAGTCTGTTCAGTGACTATTTAGATTTGATAAAACCCTACAGTATCTGTGTCGCGAAGAAAGGAGTCTCGCTTGCTGTCACGTCAGTCGGTACCGTAAAATTAAAATTGTTGAATGGCATCGCAATAGAATTAAAAAATGTAAGGTATGCTCGGGAGCTGCCACAGAATCTGCTGTCCGTTAAGCGCATGAGCAAGTCGGGTTTCGACACTCTGTTTCGAGAGGAGTCTGTTGAGGTCATCCAACGCTGCAGTGGTAAAATCGTGACCACTGGTGTGAGCGTTGACTCGGATTTGTACACGATTGATTTTTTGAAAATACCAAATCACTCGTGCAATCTGATGTCTGAAGATGAACCTAGCCCACTGACTGTGTGGCACCGTCGACTTGCCCATTTGAATGTAAACGATGTTAGGTTATTGTCAACTAGGGGTTTGATACCAAATGTTGACACTAACCGCAGATTGCTGTGTGAGCCCTGTGTTATGGGCAAACAGAAACGGAAACCGTTCCTGAGGCACGAACGAAAA
The DNA here is from genome assembly GCA_011428145.1 of Ericerus pela. Taxonomy (NCBI): domain Eukaryota; kingdom Metazoa; phylum Arthropoda; class Insecta; order Hemiptera; family Coccidae; genus Ericerus; species Ericerus pela. The sequence goes on from WOFM01000065.1 coordinate 1,270,893, forward strand.
ACAAGTAGGCCTTTGGAACTGATACATACCGATCTGTGTGGCCCGATAAATCCTCCGTCATATAATGGAGTGAAGTATTTTATGACCTTTATCGATGACTACTCAAATTTTTGCTGTGTGTACCTATTGACGAGTAAGACAGAAGCCTTTTCGAAATTTAAAATTTATCATGAGATGGTAGCAAATAAATTCGGCTACAATATTAAAAGACTCAGGTGCGATCGAGGCACAGAATACTTAAACACGAATTTTCAATCATATTGTAACGAAAAAGGGATTGTTGTCGAACCCACTGTTGGTGGCTGCCCTCAGCAAAATGGAAAGGCTGAGAGGATGAACAGGACACTGTGTGAAAGGGCAAGGACATTGTTGTTCGAGAGCGGTCTTGAAAAGATATATTGGACAGAAGCCATATTGTGCTCTGTATATATTGTGAACCGTTGCCCTACAAATAAAGATTTTGTTCCTTATGAAAGATGGTTTAATGAACAGTTTGATTATAATAAATTACGGACGTTTGGATGTGACGCTTATATGCTGTCCTTCAAACATGACTCAAATAAATTTAAAAATAAAAGCGAGAAACTTGTAATGGTCGGTTATTCCCCCTGCGGCTACAGACTACTCAATGTGACTACTAAGGAGGTACGTTTGTCACGTGATGTCGAGTTTTTTGAAAGTAAAATAGGTGCCAAGGATTCTAGTAAATATAATAATAATGATGGTATTTTTGTAGAGGTCACCGAATCGAATCTTGAGAACATTGAAGTTGATGGTGACGTAAATTTGGATTGTCTGTCAGGTGCAACGGCTGATTGTGATGGGACTGCAGGAAATATTTACCTAGCGGAGGACGGCATCCCCTTGACGTTTGAGGAGGCGAATGGTGCACCGGATGGTCTGATGTGGAGGGAGGCTATTTCTTCGGAAATCAGTGCCCTGAATTCAAATCAGACCTGGTGGGTGACCAAACGTCCAAGGGACGCTCCTACCATCACATGTCGTTGGGTATTTAATAAAAAATACGATATGAATAATGAGGTACTCTATAAGGCAAGACTGGTCGCCAGAGGATGTCAACAGAAAAAAGGCTTCAACTTTAATGAAGTTTACGCGCCGGTGGCAAAGCTTTCGACTGTGAGGACTCTCTTGGCTATCAGTAATAAAATGAAATTTTATATAGAGCAAATAGATATTTGCAGTGCCTTTTTAAATGGAATTCTGTCTGAAGACGTGTACCTCGAAATACCTGAGGGAATTGAAACAAAAATAGATAGGAAAAAGAATGTTTTGAAGTTGAATAAATCTATATATGGTCTGAAGCAGTCGCCTAAAGTTTGGAATACGTTATTTAACGAGTTTCTGGTTGCTCTTGGTTTTGAGCAGAGTAAGGCTGATGACTGCTTGTATATTTATAAAAGTAGGACTGACAATACGGTCGTCTACTTGCTCACTTACGTTGACGACGTCCTCATTAGCTCCAATAATAAGGCAAAAATTGCTTTTTTCAAAAATGAAATAAATAAACGTTTTAAATGTAAGGATCTTGGAGAGGTCAAAAAATATTTGGGTCTGAATATTAGCTACGATCGGGAGAAGGCCATGCTGGAGATTGAGCAGAGGGCTCTCATCGAGTCTGTTGCTAGACGTTTTGGTGTTGAAAATTGCTCACCAACCTTCACACCCATTGACCCCGGACTCCAACTGGACAGGGACCTCAATGCGTGTGATAGTGTTTTGAATAACCGGTATCAACAGCTCGTGGGATGTTTAATGTACTTAATGTTAGGATCACGGCCCGATATTTGCTTTGCAATATCTTACTTCAGCCAATTCTCCAGCTGTGCCACGAATGAGCATTACAAGTATCTTCTGCGAGTTCTGAAATACCTGATAACCACCAAGGACAAAAAATTAATTTTTCTACATGATGATAAGAGTAACGGCAGTATATTGGAAATATATTCCGATGCCGATTGGGGCAACTGCGTTAATACAAGACGGTCGGTTACCGGATACTGTGCCTTTGTCTACGGGTCACTGGTGTCCTGGTCAAGCAAGAAGCAGCCAACAGTGGCTTTATCTAGTACAGAAAGTGAATTGATCGCAATATGCGATGCTACCACTGAGTCCATATGGCTGAAATATCTACTAGGTGATTTTTGCATCCAAGTTGCTGATAGGGCTGTAATCTATGAGGATAATCAGAGCTGTCTGTCTCTGTTGCACTCCGGCAAGTGGAATACCCGTAGGTCAAAACATATAGACGTAAAATACCGTTTTGTATGCAGTCATGTAGATGTAGAATTTAGATACTTATACGTGCCAACTTCGCGACAATTGGCTGATATGTTCACGAAGGGCTGCCCGAGGCCCAAATTTACCGAATTTTGTAGACTGATAAATTTAACGTAACTTTTTGTTTATGTATACCATTTTTTGTTTGTATGTTAATGTTGTTGTTTGTGACCACATGTTTATTTTTAATCGTTTGTTGACTTTTTGTCATTATGTATCGAAATGACAGTATTAGATTAATAACGTTATTTTTTATTGTTACCTTTTTAAAAATCTTAATCGAATATATATAATTTGAGGAGGCGTGTGAGAATAATGGCAAATTATAATATTCGATAGCCACTTATTCTCGCACATCACATGCTGTGGTAACACTGTTTCTGTTGTTGTTGTTTTATCTGTGATATTTGTGTTTTGTAACTCAGCTGTGATTATATTTTTTGTGTGCCTTCTTGTCGCTCATCACTCGTCGATGAAATAACATGTATGTCATCATGGTGTTTAATAAAAATTCGTGAAACATTCAAAGTATCTAGTCTTCTCTTTTATATGTCGTAATGTGTGCTTCTAGTCATCGTTTCATCGAATCGTCGTTTTAAGTTCTTCATCATCGTAGTTTGTGTATGGTGATCCGTTGAAATTCCACCGTTTTTCTCACAAGAAGAATTGTGGGTTTAATTTTGGTTTATACTTGTCAATTTTAGGTTTTGTCAAAATGTAATATTCCTATCAACGTGTGTTTTTTGCATCTTTGAATATGGTAAGATCCATATTTCATATATCTTATCTTTGGTTTTCTTAACTTGAAGATAGATAAATAATAAATATAATTTTGTATTAACAACTATGAATTTGGCAGAAAATTATAATGTGTTGCAAAATTTGTCAAATCATGTATAATTCCATTCTTATATTTTTTAGATATGTATCATGTGGCTTTAAAATGAAAATTAATAGTGTATAAATGAACAGATATTTACAGGACATTATTGAGTTTCTAGATTCATTATCTGTGCCGACCCCTGAAATAGGAACATAATATAATTACTTAAAATAAATGAATTAAATAAACTAATTTAAATCTGACTTCGACTTCAAATTGGTAATGAAAGGTACGAATGATAATACTGGTAAGTTGATTAGATAGCAACTTTTTATTATTGTTGATCTATTACTTCTTCATTATGGATGAAAGTATCAGTATTTGAATTTCATGAAAAAGATTTCAAGATTCTTTTGACAGAATCCTACTTGCAAAATTTCACAATTGTATGAGATCTATTGATAAAGAGTTCAATGATTCGATATTAGCTTTACATAATAATAATTTTTATGTGTTGTATCTTGCAATTTACAAGGACATATTACAAATTTAGCACGTTTAGACATATTTATATAATATTCCGTAAGATGATGAATTATGATAATTTGTATATTTTTCATGTTTAACTGCTAATTCGATGGGTGGTATATACAAAGTACTGATTTACAGACTTGGAAAAATATCATATTTTCCTCCAAAGTTCCAGAAGAAATGATTTATCCTTATTTCAAAACTTGAATTGAGTGACAAAATTGGATATAAAAAATAATTATTATTGAAAATTTGATTTGAATATTACTTTTTCTATTAAGTTTTGACATTTGTATTTCTCTAATCCCTTAGTAAGAAAATTAGCTAATTGTTGATCAGAATCAATGTATTTGAATTTGATCTCATTGTCTTCAACTGATTGTAAAAAGGCATAACTTTTAATCATTAATGCCTAGGCTCTTTTCTGTCCTCCTCCAGACACGATCCTAATAGCTGAGATATTGTTCTCCACGATCAAAACAGGAGAATTTTCCTCAAATATTTCCTTCTGGAGCAAAAAAGTTACAGTAATGTCATTAAGAGAATCAACGACAGCTATTATTTTAGCAGCAGTTGATGACATTGCCATTATTGTCTGTCTATGGACTGACTAATTTAGTAAATCACCATTTATGTAAAGTAAAAATCCACATATTGATTTTCCCCTTGAAAGGTTTTCTATTTTAATTTTATGATCCAAAATATCAGGGGCATACGATGCATCTTTAAAAGTCTGAATACCATAACCTTAAGATTCATATTTTAAAGCATAGCTTTTAGTCAAATTAATATATTTGAAAATTTGCTTAATATAATTTTTTAGTCTATCATCAGAATTTGTTTGAAATTGGGAAAATAAATTAATAGGAAATGCAATATCTGGTCTAGAAATTCTAGAAACCCTGGAGTTAGATATCAAGATTATGTTGAAACATGAGTAACTGTTTAACTCAACATCTGCAGCATTATTCTTAAATACTGACAGGTGTTTTGAAAATTTTTTCTTCTCCATTATCACACTCTACCTTAAAAAAAGTGAAACTGCAAATCTCCTCAACATCAGTACACACACACTCCAGCTAATTATGTGGCATTGCCAAACATACTGGACCCTGTAGGTGCGCAGTAGCTCGTGTATCTATACCATGATATTGTGGTGGTGTAAACCTTCAACCATATACATAATAGACTGCGCATACTGATAAAATTAACATTGGCTTATATGGAGACACCATGAAGGCGTACATTTCATTCAAAAGTTCCCTTTTTTCAGGATTTATCAAATATCATAATGTCAATTGATTAAATAATTCGGAGGGATTGGCATTGTCATTTTACAAAATGAAAATGTTCTTAAAATTAAATAGCGTCATTTATTCCTTTTTAATATTTGTAGGTGAATGTCGCTGAATCCTAATTAATTTAAGGGTGACAAATCAAAGAGAATTTGTAGATGAATTTTCTTTGATTTGTAGTTGAATCCTAATTAATTTAACGGCTATGAATCAAAAAGAATTTGCAGATAAATTCTCAATTTGTCGCTGAATCCTGATTAATTTAATAGCAAATCGAAGAGAATTTGTAGGTGAATTCTGTGAAAAGTAGTTTGATAAGGGAAGGAACTTTTGAATGGAATGAATATTTCATTTGGTTGCCTTCAACATTTTATCAGTAAGCGCAGTCCATCTGGTATATGGTCGAAGGTGTAAACCAATATTGGCTGAAATCAATCAGATAGTTTTTGAGATATTGCTGAAATTCCATAACTAAGTTAATTAATTTTAATACCATTTAAATCACTGAATCTGAATAGAATTTCAGCAATATCTCGAAAATCACACACAGGATTTCAGCCAAATTTTCCCAGAATCTAAAACTAACATATCTCGATGTCTCTGAAAAATTTCAGTTTATCACAATCAATAGTTCTCTCGTAATTCCTCTCAATAACTATGAATTCCTTAAAAGTTTGCACAATTTCAGTGGATTTAGCACCAAAAATACTAAAATTATGTTTCAGTTTAGCAGCGGTAAGTTGTTGATGATATAAATTAATCAGAATGTATTTACCTAATTCTTGTATCTTTCCAAAATAAAATAATTTTTGTATACGGATGAAGATTCCCCTACCAAATGCCACGGGGATAGACAAAAATTAAACGATAAAAATGATGTCACAGATCATGAGTCCTAAGAAAACACTCAGTATTGAAGTTTTTATGGAAAAAGTAGACAACCATATCGTACCTTCTGCAAATTTTCAACATTTTGAGTGTTGTTATTTATACCAGCTTGAGTGAAGAGTTGCTCGCATCGGTACTGAATATGAACAAGATTGCTCGTACTTCCTTGGTGTTCCTTTATTTTTCGATGTTATCATTATAGTGAGGAAAAATATACAAAAATTTAGCAAAGCTGAAACTACAAAATAAAAAGTCGGCTTTTCATTTCTTTTTTATATTAATACTTTATAATATTCACAATGTTTTCGTAAAAAGATTTCATTCTTGACTTGAAGAAAAATTGTATCAGTTTTGATAAAGATGATAAAAATATTGAATTTTTTATTGAAAGTGAAGAAAGTTTTGAAAAATTTTCACGAAAGCTGAAAGAAGCTGGCATTTAATTTTCAATCCCATCATCAAATACTAAAAGTACGTCAATGAATTCTAAAAAAGTATCTTCTTACCTACTCAATTAACTTCAGACCTGTCACACACATCAACTAAGCTATGAGTTGGACAGGTACTTGGGCTATTTTAAATATGACGAAGTTTTTTTGGACACCGCAAGCTAATATTGTTTTTATAAAATATTCAAATTAAATTCGACATTACATCAATAATCTACAAAATAAATTTGGGTACTTAATTTTTTGGTAAATGTAAATAGAAAAGTGAAAAATTTTCACTCTCCAGTCTCCAATAACTCTAATGAGAAAAAAATCTGATAACTGAGACTTGTATTTCTATACCACTTTGCTGATTCACTGAATCATTTGAAAACTAACGCCTCATCCAAGGTGGTAGAAATAACAACACCCCAACATTTTGCTCGAGTTCATCAATTTATAATACATCTGATAAAGACTTCCCTTAAATTCACAAGGATAGCATACATAAACATAAAGCAAAGTATGTCAAAAGGTACACTCTGGTTGCTAACCAGAAATCATCTTTCTTTACTATCCAGTACTGTATAGTCAGAGCCTTCAAAGGTTCTAACATAATTTAAGAATTTAGAATGAAAAAACATTGCTGCATACCTGTAAAATGCATATCTTTTACGCAGAGCTAGCTAAACGTTATTGACTGATGGAAACAGAAGGAATAAAAAATGAATACCTTCCTTCAAATAATTAAATTCGTTTTTATTTAAATCAACAACATTATGAACACTTTAATAGTATAATGACCGCGCGTTAAAAATCATATTTAATTTAATGAAATTATAAGGTGCAAGCTTCGTTACAACAAAATTATTATAATTTTTGTTTTTGGAACTATATTGATAGTATACGTATATGTACTTTGAAGAAACGCGTATTATCAAAATAATTTGAAGAAAAAAAAGGAAAAAATTAACAAACAAATAAAATGCAAGAATTTGCTTTGAGATGGTTAAAAGATGATCTCTGTCAAGAGCTCAGAGTTCTTGATTTTTTGGTAATGTTTTGGACTTGTAGAATACAATGTATATTAATCAGTACATACGTAGTACGTACTCATGTACGCATTACGCCTTAATATAAGCATTAAAAATGAACGTAGAAAGGCAAAGTAGATATTATATAAAAACAAAAAATAACAAAGGAAAAAATATATACCTAGGGAAAATGAATAAAGAGAGGAAGAAATTGTAAAATACATATTATAAAATCAACGGAACAACGTTTCAATATAAATACAGTCATAAATTAAACGGAATGTACTGAATTTATAAGGAATATCTCTTCAAAATAAATATATAAATAAATTTTAATACTGTTTCAAATTCGCGTAACTCATTGATTTAGATTTAATGAAATAAATTGAAAACCTAATTGTAAAAACAGTGTCCCAAAATGAAAAAATTATTTTGGGAGTTCTCTGTACACAAATAGCTTTAGTTCACTTTTCAATATTTTTCCAAAATGTAAAAAATCGGATAATTATCTCATATTAGATGCAGCTGAACCAAAGTTTCACACATGAAGTTAAAATGAGTTTTTGGCTCGTGTTTAGAACACAGAATATATTAAACATAATAGAGGATACATGCCCATCTAAACGCTACTACAAAAAATGGCACCACTTTTGAAGTAATTGTCCCTACCCTTACAATATCGAATTCAAATTTGTTCGCCCGTGTTTGGCACATTAACAATAATGAGAATTTTTTTCTATGAATAACTGAATTATCTAAATGAATGAATAAATACAGCTGATAATTCAGAAACCACATCAAATCAATTTCGTAGATTAAAATAAAACGAAAAATGTACCATTTCTTAGATGTGGGGATAATTTCTCTCAAAAGCAGTGTCATTTTTCGTCTCGCATGCGTTCTCTATTACATTTAATTCTCCGGGGTTTAAAATGCCAAGTTTGAAGAACGTTGACAACATAGGCTTGTGAAAGCGCAACCAACAACAAGCCACATTGATAAACGATGTTGTAATAGGGTTTTTACTCCACTAGTGACACAGTTCGATTAATAGATTATTTCAAGTAATCGATTTCACCATTTTTTTTTTATTTTTACACCAAGTTGCAAACTTAATTTTTTCATCACGCATTAATTATAAGGTAGAATTGAAAACGTTTCTTCTGCAATAGCCAACAAATAAGATTTTCCGCACCTATTTTGCTAATTTCTTTTGTAAAAATTTTGTGATTCTTGACCAAGCCTGAATGATGTTGGATTAATCCATTAATTTTGCAAAAATGCATTGGTTAGCAGAAAATTGGTAAGTTGATTAATCGACTAATCGATTAGTGCGCATCATCATTAGCTTCACATATGAAAAACAAAACATAGAACTAATTAAAGGAAAAGTAATAAAAAAATAAGAAGGAAAATAATGGTGATTTTAATACGGTTTTTTCATTTTGTGCAAAAATCCTAAAAATGAGTTTTAATACTAGCTGGTAAATGTTGAAAGCCTAAAATCCTATTGAACATCGATATCGCATTTTAGTTATTAATTGTCGTGTAATCATTTTTAGCCATTACGCCATTTCAACTTCCTTCTTGAGCTGTCAAACAATAAAGCAGAATTTATGTAAGGGTAATTCATGCTACAGTCAGAACATCGGTAGTTTCAGCAAAGTAAAAGTTGGTTTTTCGCATGGCAAAATTGAGAGACCCATAAAAGATCGACTACCTTGAAAAGATTTTGAGTGTAAGTATAATAATTTTTGAGAACTGAATTCGAAAATTCCCCAGTATACTAATTAGAATGTATTTTTCAAAAGTGGGAAAAAGTGAATTTTTTAAAATTCAGTGCAATGGTGCAACCTGGCGGTGGGACATGTGAAAAATCACCAATCTTGAGTTGTAGATCACGAATATGTACGTCACTCAGATTCTTCATCTAACTATATATATATATTTCTACTTTCTGCTCATTTTGACACTTTTTGGGAGTCTGTGGAGCCTCCAGTGTTTCACCTATTGGCAATGAAACTTGGAGTAGAGTTAGAAGCTTTCATGGGGTATACATTTGTGTCAAAATTTTTGAAATTTATCCAATAGTTTTGAGGAAAAAGTTCCCAAAGTATTGCAAATTCACCATGTTGTCATCACAACAACTACTCTAAATTTGAAGATTTTGGCTTGAAGTTTCATAGTAGTTAGAGATTATTAGGGACTGGTTTGGTACTGAATTTGAGCAAAATTAGTCCACTGTTTTTTGTATGGTAGCCATTACGGAATTTGACACCTCTGGAAAACACACTCCGTAGTTAATGCCAGGCACAGATATTTTTAAGATCAAGTCATTACCATTAAACCATTCCTGAAAATCCACGGAGTAATTAGAAAAATGTTAGACACTTATACAGATTCAGTACTTTCATGTGCGACATTTTTTTACCAAATCAGTTAAAGTACCAAATGTAGCCAAAATACATCTGATTGGGCGAGAGCATTCACATGATACGATAACTTACATATCACTGATTCACTAGCAGGATTCAACCAAATTTGTTTTGAAACCTTTGACAATATATAACTTTGGACTGAGCTCAATAAAGTTGGCGATACAAAGTGGGTGAAGGTAACATAATAAGTATAATTGGCAGAAGGTGATTTTTATTATGAAAAGTTTAGCAATTTTACTACCAATTCAATACTGAAAATTTTTCATCTTTGTTAAAATAACTCTATTTCTCACTTGTTATACACCTTTCAAGTATGAACAATATAAAAAATTGTCGGTTTTATCGAAATCAGAAAGACCTTATTACTCCAATTATCCTTATTTATAAAATATATATTTCCTTCACGTTTTCATCATTATTCTTAGTCCATATACACTCTGTTTCAAGAGATAAATGCAAACCACCACCTACAATATACCAAGCTAGTGGACAATGTGGAGGAGGAAATGGTACGGATTCACACTGGATATGAAAGAGAATAGGTCTGTTTAAATTTTCAGTTTTGCCTAGCAAATTTAATTAAACTTCTGTAACATTTATTTGAGACTGCCCATTTTTGCCTTCAAGAATTCTTGCATTTCTCTTTTGGAACTGAGTATAGTTTATGATGGGCCTGTAAATACACACCTGTATGTGGTGGAAATATCTTGGTAAATTTTTTTTTACTGTTTTTCACATGCGTTAGTGAGGATAGTGGGTGCCAACATAGTACTGTAACAGGAATCTTTCAGAAAATGTGGGGAGCCTTAGGCAAGGTATGCCACTTTGTTTGTTAGCAATAACAGGGAAAACTCTGGGGGGGGGTCAAGATTCATTCCACCCCTCATCCCTCCAATAACACGGACCAGCCTCCTAAATCTGCGCAAAAGATCCCATTGTCTATATAATGAGTGAACCTAGTATCTGAACTCATTGTGATTATACATGTCTAATTTAAAAATAATCATTTTGAAAAACATTTAAAAAATGGAGAACAAACAAATTATTCAATTAAAAAAATGAAAAAAAAACAATTTTGATTTACAGGGAATTCAAACTTAACACTGCTGGGGTAATAGACAAAATTGTTACCATAGTGTCGCAGTAGCCAAAGAAAAGTAGGGTAGCAAAAATGCAATATTATTTTACCATTTGATGTATTAATTTGCCCAAAATTATTTGCCAGAAATGCTTCCACCACATGCAAGTGTATATTTATAGGCTCCTATAGTAACCTACTAATGTTAAGGGTCTTTAAAAGCAGGAATAGACATGAGGGTGATAAGAGATGACCCGCCATTTTGTGTTATTTGTTTTTTTATTAATTTTATACTGTTTATTATTACTACATATGTATATATTGTAATGATAATTCCATATCATTTCTTAACTTAATATGCTTTCTATATATCTCTCGTATTCTACGAACATTATCCCAACAAATCCATTTTGTCTATAACTTTATTTCAATATCCTATCTTGATTACATCATTGAAACTAGTCAAGACCTGTCTTTTGATGTCACCTTTTTTCACTAATACAATGTTTTCATATTACACACCATGATGTCATTTATTCCACAAATATAAAACACAACTCTGCAATATTCCCAATTCCTCTTAAAATTATAAACTACACTCACTTATGTCATTAAGTATGTTTCTTTATTGGCTTAATGTATATTCTATTAACCAATCACATTGTATATCTCCCATAACACCACTGTATAATTCTCTCAAATCCATACCCTTAGTTCTAAGCCTGATTGAATACCAATTCTTCTCTTGTACAACTCATTACATCTTAATATTTTCAGGTACATATAAAATATATATCATACAAAAAATAATATATGTCGTGTATCTATTTATAGCATTTATACAGTTACATATATATATATATATATATATTGTTCAGGCGGTATGGGGATTCGAACCCGTACCGGCCAAACACCAAAAACCTCCCTTGTTCACCGTCACAAAAGGCAGCACTGTACTCACTCGGCCACGGTGCTGGGTTATGGTGTTTGAGGGAGTATGTACTTATATGTGCCAATGTAGTGTGGCAGCCGCCACACCACTCCCCCCCAGTATAGCGGAGCGTAAATACGGCTTCCTATATGGAGGCGCCTAGGTAGGGACGTATACTGGAACGTGGTGATGCCCTTCCCTCCATCACCGCTCCGTGGCATACGCCCACCAGCGCTGTCACGCACAGAAACGGCAGTGTGACGCACCACAGTTACAGTCGGTTCAACTAGTGTCCAAGAGATGGCGTGAATAACCATCCCTCAGATTACGTCGAGGTCACCACTTTAGGTGTTCAGGTGGTACGGGGATTCAAACCCGTACTGGCCAAACACCCAAAACCTTCCTCGTTCATCGTCACAAAAGGCAGCACCGTACTCACTTGGCCATGGTGCTGGGTGACAGTGTTTGAGGGAGTATGTACTTATATGTGCCAACGTAGTGTGGCGGCTGCCACATATATAATAACACAAAATGATTGTTCATCTTTTATCACCCTTATGCGCATACCTGCTAGTAAGGAGCACAAAGTTTGAATTATATGGCTACCAAATTGGTAAAAAAAAAAGAAAAAAAAGAAAAAAAAAGAAAAAAAAAGAAAAAACCGACAGAAATATGGAGTGAGGCACAGGTCTTATAATGGCAGGATTCTTACATCATGTTTTTTAATGAATGTAAGCCAAAAAATACAAGCTAATTTTTAGGGTTTTTGCACAAAGTGCTAAAAACCATATTAAATCAATATTATTCCCATTATTCTCTTTCTTCAATGAATTCTATGTTTTGTTTTTCATCTGTGAAACTAGTGATGTGATTGTCATGGCTACGCCCACAAGTCCTGTGCGCACTAGCGATGCGCAGAGGATTTGACATGACTGGAGATACTGGGCTGAGGTGACGCTAACAGTTATTCCACAACCAGGCGCGAGCTAAGGTGTGTGACAACAAACATATTTTATTCGTCCTTGTGACATTAAACCAACAATAAGTAAACTCCTCCACTACTTGGTAGCAGGAGCACAGTGTTTTTCACTGGACCTCGAATTTAATAATTTGTTTTCATCGAAATTTGATTTTGCAAATCAAAATTTAATTTCGCAACTCAAAATTTAATTTCGAACATCGAAATCTACTTTTGGAAATCAAAAATTAATTTCAGATCTGATTGCGAAAAACAGAAATATTAATTTTTTGCAGCCGGTTTGACTTGAACTGAAATAATACACACTTCCACTAATAAATAACTCTCACCCGTACATCGTACGCAATTAACAGTCTCAATAAGAACTAGCCTGACAATTATAATCAGACTTCAACATTTCGACTTATTTGAGACTGGACTTTAACTCAATAATAATTCCCTATACTGCGTATAGTAACACATTTCCTAATTGTTAATTAGCCGAAAAATGAATCTCGTAATCACCGCTAGCCAATAGCTAACGGAAAAATAACTTACAATTATTTTTCCGCCGCCCCCAGCGCCATTTATTACGTAAATTATTTTAATAAATAAAAAACATCGAATTCCTAAATTCGTCTTAAAAATATTTAGGCTGTAAGAAATACAGAAACATCGCTAAATGAAAGCACAACTATGTCTTTGTCCTTCAAATATGAACAATGCGAGAGACAGAAAAAAAATCTAGGAATATTCCTATCTCTCTCGCACTCATACGTTTGAAAAAACGATCCTTAATAAAGGCACAAACGACATAATAAATCGATCAAAATTCTTCAAAACTACGATGATCGTGCAAAAGACAATAGAATAGGTTCATCCAATCGGCTTTCACCAGCCAAAGGACGATTGTTCAAGATCGTATGAATTTTTTGTGTGAACACACATACATACGTAAAAAAGATCGTAATCCTTATGAAAAAACACACACAAACAAAATTTGTGAGTTCCGCTGCAACAGCAGCGATAGTGGAGACAATACCATATGGATGTGCTATCTCACCCCGACAACAACGTGTTCAACACGACATACCCCTGATGTACGAATAGATAGTGTATCATCTTCACTTGTTGTCAGATTTTGTTTGAAATCATTGTGCGCTCCATAATTAATTACATTTTGCGAAGTAATTAAGTGATTTTTACAAGAATTTTCGTAATTATTTACGTATTTTTAATAATCATTCCCCCCGGAGTGTAGTGGCAGAGTTTCCAAAAGGTACGGCCATCAAATCTAAAGGAAAACCGTAAGTACACTTACGCCTCATTGTAATCTTTAGTGAAATTTTCTAAAGCGTCGCCATATTGGGAGTATGCATTTGTAACAGATTGTTACGAGACAAAATCTTAGTTATTTGGACTTTAATTAACTTGTTTCTATTGCACATTATTATAATCTACCATAATTTCAATAGTTAAGTCCGCCATTTTTATAATAGCCTAAGATCGCATATCGATCTTAGTGTAAAATTTAAAGTCATTTGTGCGTAATCTAGTTACAAATTGAAAACAGTCTGTCGCCCCAGGGTCACGCCAAAATTTTTTTTGGGTAAGACCCTGAAAATCAGACTGATTTGGGAAAAAACATTATCTTTTTTGAAAAACAAAAATAATCTTTTCGCCCATGGGTCATGCCCAATTTTTTCATCAATTAAAAAGACTTGAGAATATTTTTTTTGTAGAAATAATATTAATCATTTCTGTAAAATTCGAAAAGACCTTTTTGCCCACAACTCACGCCTGATTTTTCATTTGTTGAAAAAACTTAGAAAAAGTTGAAAGACGATTTTCAAAAAATCGATAAAACTACGTAAAAAATCAATTTACAATCTTTTTTTTCCATATCAAAAACTAAAGCGCATAGCACATGGTAAAAATTTGTAACACTGGTTATGTCTTCCTTCTATATAAAAATACGGCGAGCATTTATAAAAACGAAGCACCGTAATACTTTACTAGTACGAACGCAAAAATCGTTATCCATTTGATCTTATCTCCCCTTTCGATCGATAGGCCTAATACCTATAACGAAAAAAGAGGAATAACTTTTTTCCCCCTTTTTCCCTTCATCCTGTTCTTAGAACATGAACCCGCAAGAAAATGGAAGCACGTTGCGTGGCGATGATATCGATGTCCTCCTCAACCCTGAGACTCTGTTGATGGAGGAGGAGGAATCGAATGAACCCTCCACCTAACAACAGGAAGATGCAACTCAAGCCCCACAGCCACATTGGGCCGAGGAAGGAGCTCCTCAGAGCTGCAGCGAGGCTCCCCAATCCCCAACCATTGCTGGGATGCACCATCCCCCTGTACCAATGGACGTACAGCCACGTAGCCGTGCATCCACGTACGCAACCAGCGATACAACGGATAGCGAGGACAAGCGACAACAGTTCATCGCCATACTAGAGGACGCAGAAGATTATGCCCAAACACTCGAGAACAAGCTTGAGGGCAGAAACATACGCCTGTATGAAATCAACGCACTGGCAAACAAAGACACGGCAATCGAAGCCACTGTCAAGGACCTTGACTACGTACCAAGAGGCCTCGCAAGAGAAATCTTGCGCAGGGCCCGCCAGACAAAGCAAAAATTGTTGGTGCTGCAGTCTACCATCAAGACAAAGGCGCAGCAACAACAGATGCAAGAACCAGCACCTGTACCCATGGTACGCAAAGATGCTGATGAGCAGTGCCATTGGGAGGAGCAGGCCCGCTGGGACGCTAGGGCCTTAGAACTAGCCAGAGAACTTGGGGATGCTCTGCGCAAGGAGGCCAATACCCAGTAAAGCGTTGACCGGCTCGCAGAGGAAAATCCGGGACCTCTTGGCCTTGGTCCATGAGAACCGTGGCATTCAGGCGGTGGAGTTCATCCTCCAATATTTGCCCGACGCTACAAAGGCAACCAAATGTGAGCGTTCACCACAGCCCAAACCAGTTCCAGAGCAACGCACACCTGCAAGAGGTAAACGTGGGAATCCCGGAATGGTTACAGGTAACAACATTCCAATTTCAGCAGAAAATATTACAATTCCTGAAATTAATGAGGGAGAACCAAGCCCAAAAAAACTCTGTTCCCACCAACCCACCTTATCCCAAATCAATTCCTAAACATCGGACACGTTGTGTCGTGAACTACTGCAAAACTTGATAGGAAATAATGCACCCCTGGCAGTAGCGATGGAACCAAACACCATCAAAAAACTACCATCCGAAAATTATATTTTGAAATGTTGGGAACATGATCCAAAAGATCAAGTTGATGCTGGGTTTGCAAATCTCAAACCTCCTAAATTTTATTTTAAAAAGTGGGATGGTGACATTTTAGGCTATCCTGGTTTCATTAACGGATTTAATAACTACGTTAATAAACGAAATAATATCGCCGTCCCACAAAAAATTAACCTACTGCAAGGGGCCCTGGAAAATTCTTGGTAGAAAAAATTAACCACTTCTCCCCAGATAACGTTGGCTACATCCAACGCCTAAAATTTTTAGATAGTAGATATGGGGACAAATCTAAGATTCAAGCGGAAATGTGGCTAAAAATAACTGCATATACAACAACTACTAACGATACAACATCAATCTTAGACACGTTAGACACCCTCACTATCATGGTTGATAGATATCGTTCACTTGCAAAAGTAATTGATGAGGAGCAATTATTTAATATAGTAATTAAAAAATTCCCCCCTTGATCTTATCAAAACACTTTAAAAAGTAGCAAACGCAATGTTAAACATTTGTTCAAAGCCGTTAGATCGTTTATTAAAATTAGGGAGTTATCGGAGCCTATTTGTACTTCCGTACCAAAAAAGGTCAATAAACCTAATCCACCCCCACAAAATAGAAATCCCTCTCAACCTAAAGGCAGGAGAAATTTCGCGATTATTTCTGTAGAAAAGAAACCGAACGAAAGAGGACAGAATAAATCGAATCCTCGCAAAAGAACAGCCCAACGTTCGAATCGCTCAAACAATAGGGATACTAATGCAAATTTATCTAATACAGATGAAAATGGGATTGTATGGGTCCAGTTACCGTCCATACAGCAGATACCGGCATCGACGGTCCGCATGCTGGTGACTCCAAGCACGCCATGTTTTTTTTGCAAAGGCAAGCATCATGCTCACCTTTGCCAAAAAAAAGGACATTAGAGTCCCGAAGTGCGCATTATCAGCGCTATTGATTGTGTACGCGCTGTACACAATCGCATCCAGGTACTCAGTACAGCAAAGCGCTGCCTCCATTGAATTGCTGGTGGTTCCAATGCGGCAGCTTCGAGCACCACTCCAATCTGTGCCCCGTGATCAAATACCCGATCATGGAAGGAAAAGTAGCAGCATGGGTGGAAATGCTGAAGGACTGCAAGCAGTACCTACCGCCAGGTAACCTGTTTGATTATCAGCAACAAAAATTACCTGCACCCGATCCTAAATTACCTGTAATATTACAGACGACTGCAGCTTCAAGGGAAGACACCGTTGATTTTGTTGCGCAGCAACACCGAGAGGATGAGAACCTGAGTTCTGAATCTGGAGTTCCAGTGTTAAGTGAGTGTTTATCATTTTTTAGTACTAAAGATACTGACGCTCATTTCTTAACGTTTTCATCGTACATTCTTGCTCCAAACACACAAGAACCAGTGAAAATTAATGGCTTTTTTGATTGCAGAAGTAAACATAGCTATATGTTTTACACATATGTCTATGAACACCTCAGACAAAACTTTTCTGAGTTCGCTGAAACAATCAAATTTTATGGCCTAGTTGGACAAATGTCAAAACAAATTCGCACCCAAATTGTAAAATTTGAACTATTCAAACGCGATGGAACTAAGGTTCAAATAGAAGCCAATATGGTACCACACATTGTGAACGACCTTTCCAAATTTGATTTTGATGAATTCAAAAACCGTTACCCACGATATTCCAATATCGACTTTTCAGGCTTGGACAGAGAATCTACGATACATTTATTAGTTGGTAATAATTATATGTGGTCATTTATAAAGCACATTAAACATTTGTCACCAACCCTAACCCTAATCAAAACTGATTTCGGAAATATGTTAGGAGGATTCTAAGGAAAACCAACCAAATTTGACGCATTCGAACCATCATTCTTCAAATCCCCAGAAAGTATAGAAAACTTCTGGAAATTGGATACATTAGGTATCGAAACCAAGAATTTAGTTAAGGACAATGCTGAAATTGAAGCATTGCACTTATTTTATAAAAATATAAAATTAGTGAATAACAGATACCAAATCAGGTGGCTTTACAAGTATAGTCCCCCACCTATAGTCAACAAGGCAATTAGCCTTCAAATGATTAGAAAGACAATTGCCTAAATTGCAGAAAAATCCAGAATTTTTCGTAAGATACAATCAGTATTTTATTTCACTAATCGATTTAGAAATGATTGAACCTATCGAGAATGATAGACCCGCAGAAGTGGTACATTATCTACCACACAAAGGTGTCTACGATCCAACAAAAAGCACCCCGCTCAGAGTAGTTTTTGATGGATCGGCCAAAACCAAAAAATCAAACTTGTCCTTAAATGACTGTATGCATAAAGGAAAAGTACTATTAGCTGATCTTATAGCAATGCTTGTAAGTTTTTGTAAGAACCCTTACGCAATAATCGCTGATATCAAAAAAGCATTTCATCAAATTGGATTGCACCCAGATGACAGAGATGTCACACGTTTCCTATGTATTAAAGATCCTAACAATCCTATGACCAATAATAATTTAATAACATTTCGATTCTGCCGTGTTCCATTCGGAATCATTACAGCACCATTCTTACTCACAGCATTGCTATTACATCACTTCCGATTGGTTGACATGGAGTTCCATGACAAGTTCTTAGAACAATTTTACGTTGATAATTTAATTGTTTCCGTACCAACGTACGAAGCAAAAGAATTGTACATAAAATCCAATAAATTATTTAACGATATTTCCATGGAACTCGTCCAATGGGGCACCAATTGCAAACAGTTAAGAAAAGATTTCAATCCAGAACACGCATTAAGCAACCCAATTATCAAAGTGCTTGGCTTGTACTGGGATATGGACCATGATGTACTTTATATGCCCAAACCAAAACCGTTTAAGTCCCCATGGACAAAACACACATTCCTTAGGGTACTATCATCATTCTATGACCCCTTAGGTTGGTTTGCACCAGCATTTGTTCCATCAAGAACGTTCATGAAAGTACTGTGGTCCAAGGGATTGAAATGGGATCAAAAAATCCCAGATGATCTCGAGCCAACAGCCACTGAGATAATTACCAATCTCAGCAACAGCCTTAACTACAGTATACCTAGACAATTCTACCTAGGAACTTATGACCCGAATACCTGTGAATTACATGTATTCGTAGACGCATCACAGGTAGCTTACTCCATGGCAATATATATCAGATTTAGAAACACTAAATCAAATTGCCATGCAGTAAGATTTGTAACAGGAAAATCACATGTAACACCTATGCGACCAATCACAATTCCTAAACTCGAATTGACTGCAGCACTCATAGGCGCACGTGGACTCTGTTCCTTACGTAAACCACTTGGTTTACAGAATGCAACATTCTTATGGTCTGATAGCAAATGTGTTCTCACATGGCTATTAGAAAGAAAAGTCCACCCACAATTCGTAAAAAATAGAGTCGACGAAATAAAAAGTATAAAACCCGTCGAATATCGATATGTCCCATTAACGGACAACTCAGCTGATACTGGGTCACGTGGTCCCTCTATCCGCAAACTTTCAGAATCACTCTGGTGGTCTGCCCCAAATTGGCTATCCCAAGATGAAAAATCTTGGCCAGAAACTGATTTGAACATAATCAAAAACCTACCAGATGAACCAACCAAACTAGATACACCTGTATTTCACACAATGAAAGAAGTATTATCTTTTACTTCTAAACAATCAATGTCAATAACAATTGACAATGAATCAATTTTTGACAAATGTCATCCTGCCAAATATCTAAGGCAGATGAAATCGGCAAAAAGATTCATCCCACACTTCTTCATTGGTCCAAACATAGATCAATGTGAAGTCACACTACCAGAACCTGAGGTTCTGTCTCAACAGTGGATAGCTGACCCACCGAACCAAAGCCAACCCCTTGATTTGACCATCACCAAATCATGCTATATTCCGAAAGATGAAATACCTTTCGAAAGTTTCATACATCCACCATTGAACACTCCGTTCAACATAGATATAACAAAATTCAATACTTTATCTAAACCCATACGTACATTCTTACAATGTATAGAAGCCGTAAGACAATTTAGTAAACAACCAATAAGGAGGAAAAGATTAATTTCACCTTATGCATCGTTAGATTTCACTTTTCACTTTGCCCTACTCTGCTTCATCAGAGCTGAGTAAAAGAAATACTTTGAAAAACTACTCGAAGTATTAGACTGGTCTGACAAGCCAAATTACTGACTTTAGGGTACGCCATAATTGGACATTATACTCCTAAAAACGGTATAACTACGATTTTTTGGCACCCACTATTACTGTCATATGCTTTATAAAAGGTTACAGGTAATAGGTGGCGGAGTGCACCACTTAACCTAGCATCATTGATGTTTACAAGACTCGCTAATTCCCAAATATTCCTTTACAGAATCTGTAACTCGTTCCATCCTCCAAACTGCAGCGTCTGGTGGTCAAAACAAACTTTCGCTGAAAGTGTCGTTTATGTCACTTTTGTTACGTCGTAACGCCAGAAAAGAAAAATAAGTTTTTTGTTCCTATTTTATTTTAAATTTTTCTGTAAATAACTATTTTTTCATGTTTGTATATTATACTTGTTATCTTTATTTTTTATAATAAAATAACATTTTATATATCAACATGTATGTCTAATCTTTATTCTAGATTTCAGGGGAATCTTCGGAGGTGGCCACTGATGGCCACCCAGGAACATTGCCCCCAGTGTCATGGCTATGCCCACGAGTCCTGTGCGCACTAGCGATGCGCAGAGGACTTGACATGACTGGAGATACTGGGCTGAGGCAACGCTAACAGTTGTTCCACAACCAGGCGCGAGCTAAGGTGTGTGACAACGAACATATTTTATTCGTCCTTGTGACGTTAAACCAACAATAAGTAAACTCCTCCACTACAGTGATCAATTAATTCGACTAATCAATTAGCTTGATTAATCAACTAATTGATTTTTTGCCAATTTATTTATTTTTGAAAAATCAGTCGATTAATTTGAAAGTGGAGGCAAAATATACGCACTCTGATGGCAAAAATAGTAATTAGCTGAAAACTGGATAATGGATGAAAACATGTATAAATGTATTGATCTTGTAAAGCAAGAATTTCTTTTAAAAATGAGTTTTTATCATTAAAATTGGGAAGGATTTAAAGATTATCCTTTAATGATTAATGATCACTGATCATCCATATTAAAGTATTTCCCATTCTTAGAAAATTAATTTAAACTCTTTTCTTTCCTTATGGAAAAATACATGGGAAAAATAAATAATCCTATTTTCAGACTGTGATAATAAGAGGAAAATTTAGCACTCCTTATGAAGCCTCTACTTCCCATTTGATTAACTGAATATCATTCAAGCTTGATAAAGAATCTCAAAATTTTTATAAAAGAAACAGAAGAAATATATGAGGAAAATCATTTTTGGCTGCTGCAGAAGAAAGATTTTCTGTTCTACTTCAAAATTAATACTTGTTGAAAAAATTAAGTTTGCAGTTTGGTGTAAAAAACAGTAAAATTGATTACTTGAAATAATTGATGGATGGAACAATTTTCAATTAATTGCAAAAACCAGGGATGGTATTCTACAGGTGTAGTATTTGATATTCCACATTTGTGATGTAGAATGTGTAGAATATGAAGAAAATGAGTATAATATAAACAAATTGATAACTCTTATCAATGTTATCAGTACATTGTCACCTCATCAACATTATTTTCTATAAATTCTAGAAATTGGATATTCCAAAGATAGCGATGTAGAATTGAATTCTACATCTACACGCATATTCTACTTATAGTATATGTATAGTAGAATATACAATTTCACACAGAATATGTAGAAAAAAATACGGACAATGTGACAAAATACTGACAACATTGATAAGAGTTATCAATTTGGGTATATTCTACTCATTTTCTACATTTTCTCCATATTCTACTTCACAAATATAGAATATCAAATTTGACACATAGAATACCATTCCTGAATCCTGGGATATTCTAATTTACTCTATTTTGTAACATTATTTATCGCTGTACCTTGTTAAAAATACAACCACCAGGGATGGTATTCTACGCGTAGAATTTAATATTGTACATTTGTGATAAAGAATATGTAGAAAACAAGTAGAATAACAAGCACCTGTGATCAGACAAAGAGGATGTTTTTTTGGTAATTTCCAGTTGTGTCTGTAAACAGATGACAGATGAAAAGTACTTGAGAGAATAAAAAAAAAACTTCTGGGAGTTACGGCAATTTTTTTTTAATATAATAAACAATCTGGCTAATCCACTGACAGATACAACGTAAAAATAAAACAGAAAAATAATAATGAAGAAATAAAATTACGCAGTAATATCATAAAGATTTGAACACAGGTTGTAGAAGTGACAGTCCAAGTTTTTAGCACAGAGCCATGCTTGCTAAATTGTTGATTTAAACATAAGTACATATAACACCACCCCAAAAACACCTGTTACATCCTTTGATCATGCAAATAAAAATATCCTCTTTGACTGAATGGGAATGTTTTCGTAGAATATAAACAAACTGATAACTTTTATCAATGTTATCAATTTTTTGTTACCTTATCTGTATTATTTTCTACACATTCTATGTAAAATTAGATATTCTACTTTACAAATTCTACGTGTAGAATATGTATGTGAATGTAGAATTCAATTCTACATCGCCATCTCTGACAACTACTAGTAATGAAGCTAGTGAGAAAACTAAAATGAAAAATTTATTATATTACGTAAATAGTACTCTATTAATGTGATTTTTGACTGCAAAATGACTTAGAAACTACTAAAAATTTTGAATCCCGGTGATTGGTAGTGAATATGTGCTAACGACTTCAAATTATCCAGTAGATCTCCAGAAATAGTTAATCGTTAAATTCTTCGTAAATAAATAATAATAAAAAAACAATTCAAACCAATTTCTTACTCACTGAAAAATATTCACATGAATAAACCAGAGCGTGAGATTCGTCAGAGATTCAACAGGAAGACCTCATTTACGTCTTTCATAAATCAATTAATTACTTCAAATTAGGGTTGGTTTTTCGTGCGATGAGAGTAGTCTACGCGATGATCCAGAAGACGAGTAACTATCATCACTAGAACGAATACTGGCAACACTAGCGGGAGTACTGGGCTGTGAAGATGCAACCTAAAAATTAAAATTGCGCAATTATGAACATTTTAGGGGGAAAAAGTATTTTATCCTCCAAGTTCTAAAATCTAGTCAAAGTCAACCTCGAAAATTTACTTTATCATTGAATTTTTTCAAGAGAAAATCCTCATTTCTTTTTCACAATAAAATACTAATAACATAGCGGGGCATTGCCCCCCTGGTCATTACATTTATCCCCAGACGAATTAAAAAAAAACAAGTATATATATCAGAGAAAATTGCGTATTTTGCGAGGGAGGTGATCATAAACATTTTTAGGTAAATATCTGCATTTGGGCTTGCCCTCCAAGTAATATGTTTGCCCCTCCTGAAATAATGACCTGGTTACGGCCTCTCATAACATGATTAAGAATATTCCAGACGTTTTTAGCAGTCAAATCTCACCATAGAAAATAAGTACAGATGTTTCTTCGTAAGATAGAAAAACAAAAAATGATAATTTCGAAACTGACAGTGACAAATTTTAGGAAACAAGAGAGACTACTTCTGCGAAACATCAAATGATATCAATACTTTGGAATTTTTTGCAAGTTCCTCAGACAAATTATAACTGACATCTTCGGTCGAAGATTTCAAATTATGAACATGTTCATCTGAAATAATAAAAACAAAAATATATATATATTATGTAAAAAGAACATTCTTCTTTTTCGAATAACTACAATCTCACACTCCACTCTCGTTCTTTCATGTATTCGTGGTGTTTATTTTTGTTTGACCCACATTTGTAATTCGACACAATTCGACTATCTAATATTTACCATTTCCAACCATGTTATCTTTACGTTACGTCATTTCATGTATTTTCGACTCGACCATCTTTTTGTTAAATGACATCATTCTTGACCATACTTAACATGACTAATTTCCTTTGTAACCAACGTCGATTTCATTTATCAAACTCATTCATTCATTCATTCGTCCGCTAATCGTCGTTTCAGAAAGACAAATAATATTCAGTCGTATCTTCGTTCGTTTCTTTGTGTATAATAATCTTGAATTTTCTAATTTCACTACCGTTTTTAATCGTGTCAATAAACTCTGTTTTGATTACGAGTTCACAAAACTTTATTTAAGTACGTGCAAATTAGATTGAGTGGAATACCCAGAAACGAACTTACAAATTAGAAAATTCTTCTTAAAATCCGAAATATTTCTTTTTTCCGCGATGGCTTTGACAAAAATTCAATTGTTAATAATGGCCGAGGGTACCGATAAAACAACAACAGTGAATATAAAAAAAATACGATTGTTTGAAGATGGAATATGGTTCACCTTTCCTGAAGAACTACAAAAGGTCGCACTCCATAAAGAGCTTATGGCCTTGGGTCCTCCGAAGAGTGCTGCATCGGTCCTACATTCAAGAGGACAATACAGAACAATTAATGTTTCCATTCCTCCTGATGTGGGCAAACTGTACCTCAACAGCGACGAGAATTTTGTGTTCAAGGATTATCTGCTTCCAGAATTTTCACCCTCCAACCAAGGCAAACTGAAAGAGGATGCTGAACAATCCATAACCACCTCAAAGAAAGACAAGGATGAGTTAGTAACCAGCATCATGAAGCACTTCCTCATAGAAAAATTTTCACCCAAAAACAAAAACGTCATCGCTTGGTGGGACACCTTTGAGAGAGAGTCACAGTGGTTCAAGTTGGATGCCCAAAAACAAATTGAAGTCTTCAAGAGCTGCTTAGAAACATCGATGGCAGACTGGTTTACCATCAATTAGAAAAAACTAGGGCTAAGTACAGCATGGTCCGACTGGAGAGCAGATTTAATAGCCACGTTTGCTGACTCTTCCTGGAAGCCAATACGGTACACCTACAACTATAGGTACATGAGTGGTTCGTATATAGAATTTGTTGTCAAAAAAGAAAAACTTTTGTTAGAATTAGACAGGAATTTACCCGACCTTGTAATATTAGATTTAATTATTTTGGGACTTCCTGTCCATATCCAAAACTCTTTAAAAAAAAATGTCGTCACGTCTCTTTGGATTTTGCATGATAAACTAAAAAAATTCGAAACGGAAGACAAAAATAATGACCAAAATAATAAAAATACAACTTTCTCAAATAAAAATAAAACTTCTAATATTAATAATTTCGAAATGACAAGTAAAAAAAATAATAATAATAACCAACATGAGAGAAAATCAGGCAGTGCAGAAAAGAAACCTTGCACGAATTGTGAAAAAAGAGGCTTTTCTGAAAGGTACCACCCGGAGGCTCTTTGTTGGTTCAAAGATAAGCCAAATAATAAGAAAACAATTAATAAATTAGAAATCGAAAATTCCGTATCCGATGATGAAACAAAAACTAAATCACCCCCCGCTGATTAAAATAAATTTATGCCTTAACGATAGCATTTTCTGTAAAGGAATTTATGATTCAGGTTCGAATATTTCTATAATCAATAGAAACCTAATCAATTCTATGAAAGTTAAGGCTTTTAAATTCGTTAATAAATCTTTTCGGATGATCAGCGGGTATGGGAAAGTTTTAGGAATAGCCAAAATAAAGTTAAAAATTTTTTCACAAAATAAAGAAGTTTACCTTTTCGTTCTTGATGAAAAGGAATTTAATTACAATTTTTTAATAGGCTTAGACCTAATTCGAGAATTTAGCCTTTGCCAAGACAAAAACTTAAAAAATTTTCAGAAACGAAAAGATAATACTAAAATTTTTTGTGACAAAAATATTAATTTAGAAAACTGTAACGTAAAAATTTCAAAGACAAAGTTAAATTTAGAACATTTATATGACGAAAAGAAAAAGAAATTAAGAAAGGTCATTCAAGATTATGATTATGTTTTTGCAAAGAGTAAATACGACGTCAATAAAGTCACGGACTATTGTGCTGTAATTAAGCTAACCGAACATAAGTATGTATCTCGCAAACCATATCGATGCAATATCATCGACCAAAGAGAGATAGAGAGCCAAATTTCGAAGCTTATTGCAGCTGACATGATTGAGGAGTCGACCTCACCCTTTGCTGCTCCTGTGACTTTGGCTTACAAAAAAAATGCTGAAGGTGTGAAAGTAAAAAATAGAATGTGCGTCGATTTCTCAGCATTAAATAAAATAATTGTCCCCGAGAGTCAACCATTACCCCATATTGAGGAGTTAATTGTTAAAGCTAGAGATTGTAAATGGTTTTCAGTTCTTGATATCAATAGTGCCTTCTGGTCCATTCCCATAAGAAAGAAAGACACATACAAGACAGCCTTTGTGACACAGACTGGGCATTACAATTGGAAAAACATGCCTTTTGGATTAAAGACTAGCCCCGCAATTTTTCAAAGAATTTTAAGAAACATATTAAAAAGAAAAGACCTAGATGATTTTTGTGTGAATTACATAGACGATATTTTAATTTTTTCAAAAACATTCGAGGATCACATAGAATAATTTAAAAAACTTTTTATATCTATTTACGAAGAAGGGTTCAGACTTAATCTGACCAAATGTGACCTCGCACACAATAAAGTAAAATATCTGGGTCACTATATTCAAAATAATGCTGTTCACCCCATTTTTGATAATGTATTACTGGTTTGGGACTTCCCAACCCCAAAAAATCAGAAAAACGTAAGACAATTCCTCGATAAAGTAAATTTTTATTGTTCATATTTACCAAACTCATCAATAATTTTGGCCCCTTTACACAATCTATTAAAGAAAAACACACCTTTCATATGGAATGATAAATGCGAGGAAAGTTTCAAAAAAATCAAAGATTTATTATGTTCCAAACCGTGCCTTGCGATATTTAATCCAAATAGGGAAACAATTGTACAAACAGATGCCAGTCTGGAAGGAATAGGTGCAATTTTGAAACAGAAACAAGATGACGGCTCTTTCAAACCAACTGCTTTCTTTTCAAAAAAACTTAATTAGGCCCAGAAAAGAAAAAAAGCAGTTTTTCTAAAATGTTTGGCCATAAAAGAAGCCCTTATGTACTGGAGACACCGTCTATTGGGACTGAAGTTCAAAGTTTATTCTGATCATAAGCCCTTAGAAAATTTAAAAATTAACACAAAATTCGATGATGAACTTAGAGAATTAATGCTTCAACTGTCCCAATTTAATTTTGAAATAGAATACGTGCCGGGAGAAACAAATAATGAAGTGGATTGTTTGTCTTGCAATCCTGTTTTGGATCATTTTGAGGCCTCTTCCGAACTCAGAGTCGTCAATCTCATAGAAATAAAAGAAATAATAGAAGATCAAAAAACGGCACTTAACGATTTTAAATAACTCAAAGACAATAACATAATAATAAAAGACAACGTAATGTTTTCAAAACATAAAAAAGCAAAATAAAAAATTATAATTTCGGACAATTTTGCAAAAGACATAATAAAATAAAACACATTTACAATATGGACACAAAGGGTCCAACCAAATTCGGCTAACTTTATTTCCCCTTTTTTATAATGAAAATTTTAATAAACTCATAACAAATTTCTGCCAAAATTGCCCCGTCTGTATCAAGAATAAAGGCCAAATACCTATGAAATTCGGACATCTTTCTCACCTTGGACCAGCTAAGGAACCTTTTGAATACATGTCCATAGATACAATAGGAGGTTTTGCCAAAAATAATTCAGAAGATAAATACTGTCATCTATTAGTTGATCACTTTACTCGTTTTGCCTTCACACTGACCTCCAAAACTCAAAATTCTAAATATTTTATAACTTTATTGAAAATAGCTCTCAAAAAAGGAAAAAAAATTTCAAATCTACTAGCCGACCACTACGGAGGTCTGAACTCTAAAGAATTTAAAGATTTTACTAATCAAAACAATATAAACTTAATTTTTACGGCAGTAGATTGTCCATCTTCCAATAAACTTAATAAGAGACTTAATCAGACCTTAGTCAACAGGCTGAGATGTAAAGTAAACAAGAATATTAAAAATAAAAATAAATCTTGGTCCCTCTTATTAAAAGAATGCGTAAATGAATATAATGACACCATACACTCTGTCACCAAATATTCTCCGAACTATTTAATGAACAATATAAAAATTAAAGTAATTTCCAAATTCGGA
The DNA here is from genome assembly GCA_011428145.1 of Ericerus pela. Classification (NCBI taxonomy): domain Eukaryota; kingdom Metazoa; phylum Arthropoda; class Insecta; order Hemiptera; family Coccidae; genus Ericerus; species Ericerus pela. Next base: position 1,299,196 of record WOFM01000065.1, read on the forward strand.
GATAACGTAAATGATTTAACAAAAGACAGAGAAATCGCATTCAATAATTCATGTAAAAACTATAATATAAACAAGAAAAGATTTGACAAAAATAAAGTTAAAAGTAATTTCAAAGTAGGGGACCTCGTATTCGTTTTACATGGTAATCCTCTAAATAAGAACAAATTGGACAAAATCAGAACTGGACCATATAGAATCTTACAACAAATCTCTACCTCAATTTTTCAGGTTGACTCCGGCTATCAGAAGCAAGAATCGAATTTTTACCATGTTTTGAAGCTATATCCGTCCGTTGTTTATTAATATATTTTATTTACAGGGTGTGGGGATGTAAAAAGAACATTCTTCTTTTTTGAATAACTACAATCTCACACTCTATTCTCGTTCTTTCATGTATTTGTGGTGTTTATTTTTGTTTGACCCACATTTGTAATTCGGCACAATTCGACTATCTAATATTTACCATTTCCAACCATGTTATCTTTACGTTACGTCATTTCATGTATTTTCGACTCAGCCATCTTATTGTTAAATGACATCATTTTTGACCATACTTAACATGACTAATTTCCTTTGTAACCAACGTCAATTTCATTTATCAAACTCATTCATTCATTCGTCCGCTAATCGTCGTTTCAGAAAGACAGATAATATTCAGTCGTATCTTCGTTCGTTTCTTTGTGTATAATAATCTTGAATTTTCTAATTTCACTACCGTTTTTAATCGTGTCAATAAACTCTGCTTTTGATTACGAGTTCACGAAACTTTATTTACGTGCAAATTAGATCGAGTGGAATACCCGGAAACAAACTTACATATATATATATATATTTTGGCATTTCTCGCATTTCAAAGAAATTGGTAAAAAGTTTAGATTAATAATCTAGATCACATAATAATTTATGAGAAAAAAAAAAGATAGTCATCTGAAAAAAATTCAAATTTGTGATCAGCTCAAAGGTGAATCGTAAATTTCAAAGCTTGATAGGTAAAGAAACATTTTTACATCATGCAGTGGCATAGTACAAAAATTTTCAAAGAAATGAATGAAAAAGCTTTTAAGTAAATATATTAAAAAAAAAAAATTTATGTTCAAATGGAAAAACCTTGTTTTAGTAATATTTGGTCAAACACTGTGAATGAAGGGGTAGTTAGCACAAAAAATTAATGTTGGCTGAAAAACTAGTGGTAGAAAGAACATTAATGGCGACTTGGGTTGGGATGATATAAAATATATCGCCAATAACATTTTATTAGGTACAATTATTTTGAATGAAAAATTCTAATTCGTTGAAAACGACAGAGGAGAAACAAACTAGCTCAAAATAAACTCAAATTGCTGACTTCCAGAAGCTTTCTCAACACTGAAAACTACCAGTGTGGTTAAACTTAGGCTTCAATCTTTCGAATTTTCAAAAAAACATAATATTGAAAAAATATACGAATTATGCAAAATTCAAGAACTAAAAATTAACATTTTTTAAAAATTTTGTGGGTCCTTAGATCATTTTACGTTTATATGTACATCGTATTAATCTTAGGCACCGCGTTCGTTGCAATACAAATGTTCAACTATTGCATATCGACACAAAAAATTGAAATTTAACATTGAAAATTGTTGAGAAATAGTTCATTTAGACAACATTTTGGGAGAAAACATTGTCCCTGAGGACACAAAGTAACTCATCCAGTAAGTTTCCATTATGTGTATAAATTGTTTTTAATGGTGTTTCGCAACTAGAGCATTTCACCAGCGTCTGGAAGATATATGTTTGATGTCGAAGTAGGGATATGGTCGATTTCAGATGATCAGGAGCACGTTCAAAATATAAAAAAAATATGGTTATATCTTAACTCCACGATAATTCACTTAGTTATTTTTGGGTTTTCACTTTTATTCTGAATGATGTAGGATAAATTGTGCGACAACTATACTTTGATTGGTTTATGTTGAGATATCAATTAAAATCCCTCAACCAACTTACAAGAATAGGTAAACAACCATTTGGGTAACAATTAACCATCTCGAGAGGGGGTTGCAAAAGGTGAACCTGGGTGAAGGAAGGGTATTTATTCTGAACGCAGTGAGGACTTCACCCGGGTAAAAAACCATCTTATTCAGAACGGATTGGGTGCGCTCTGACGCCTGACGCTCGTAAGTCTCACGTAGCCCCTACCGAGATCTAAGATGTTTACACATCAAAAAGTAAATTTAAATTAATAAGCGAATGTTATCAACAAGTGTAACTTACATTAAAATCCGTAAAGTACGACTTAGTATGGACGTTGAAGGTATAAAGGAATTGCCAAGTTTAAACCATTAGAAATTTAAATAAATTAAATTATAATTGCTGAACTAATCTTTTTCGCAAATTGCAGAAAAGCGAATTTTGAAAATAGGACACAATATTCTCTAATGAAATTCGCCTAATTTGTTTTCATTTTTTAATTTATATGTTTTTCAGGAATAAATATTAAGAAATTGAGCGAGACAAAATTCAATTTTTAATTTTCCACCTTCATAATTCTCCTAAAGCTAAGAATAATAATTAATAGCTGCACGAGTTTCCATCATATTCTCAAGAAAATGTCATTTGTTTCTGCCCCTACAATTACTTTCTAATCTCAAGCGCGTACTCAAAATTACCAATGCGAAAACCTACATTGAAGACCTAAAACACGATGATCAGGAATCAAAATATCACAATTTTCTTGAGAAAAACCTATCTCTGCATACAACACTCATTGCCACGAAGTTACCTGTGACTTCATCGCATGAATTTAAGTCAACAGGATCTACAGTATCTGTATTTTCTAGAGGCGATTTTTGTTTGATGACTGAGCTTTGAGTGTCTTCGGGTTGAGCATTCTTACAAACAGTGCGTTCGTTATTAAGTTCGGTAACTGAAATTTCTATATGAGAAGGGGCATCATTTTCGAAACTGATTCCAACTTCGAGTAATGGTGATAATTTATCAACGTCACTATCCTCATCTGGCATCTGTAATAATGACACGGTTAATAAATTTTTCGGTAAGTCTACAAACAAGTTTCAAGCAAGATATTCATTCTAACTTCATCCTCAGTGTTTGAGATTTCATTTATGTGACGCATCGTATCAGGTGAGCATATGACTGACGATTTATCATACAAAAGATGGTCGGTAATGCTACTGCTTTTGTCTTCATCCTCTGTATCGTGAGTGGCTAATTTACCACGAGGAATCTATAAAAACCGATGATCATTAACTTATGAAATCATTGATGCGAAATTCGGAAGATTCTAGCCTTACATTTAGGTAAAAAATAAATTATATACATAGTATATATAAATTAGACCTAATGAAAATTTTGAATAAATCCATACCGGACTTCCACCATCTTTCGTTTCATCTTCATCACAGCTATTGTTTTTAGCAGCCAATGTTGCTTTCACCCGCAAAGACTTGGCTAATCTTTCGTGGCAGCTGTAAATTATTAACGATATAACGTCTAATCTGACAATATTAAAATTCAAGAGAAAAAAAAACAGTCAAGTCGTAGCATTGTGTAGAGTAAAAGAAATCATACATGTAATTTTGATTACTTTCATACTGAGTTTTCAGAATTCTAGGTTACAGTTTGTTCTTCTGGGATTTCATGATTCATTCCCACATTGTTATAATCCCCTCCAATATTGCTCTAGCCACAAATTGAGCTATATGACAGCATTCGAGTTCCTAACCATGAGCAAGATATTTTATATTTTTGTCATGATCTATGTGCGAGAGGGGGAAGTAGTAAGAATAAAAAAAAATTAAAACAAAATTGTTCTTATACTTCTACAAAATAGACAAAACTCTACAAAAAATAAATGAAAATCGATTAATTTGATTACTATTTTCAATAATTTTTTATCTTCGTGGATTGCTTGGGGCGCGTTCAAAATGAACAACTAATACAACCAAAAGATCCCATCAACTATGCAATCAGTGAACCAAGTACTTGAGTGAATCTAGTATCTGAACTCATTGTAACTAAAAAACATGTCTAATCTAGAAATAATTATTTTAAAAACATTAAAAAACAAATTGAGAAACCTAACAAACCAGTATACAAATAAAAAAGAAAAAAAGAAAATTGTTTTCAAAATTGTCATCTTTTTGGGATTTGAACCCAGCCCTATTCAAGTAGCAACCCCATCCTCTACCATAGTGCTACAGCAGCTGGACAAAATGAAGTCAATTACAACACCATACTGACAAAAAATTACCTAAAATTGGTAATAACCTTATAATGACAATATGAGCAAGCTGGCTGGAGATACTTGTCTATTTACTGGGATAAAACTTACCGTATCCAGATAAAACAACTAACTCATTCTGAATAGTTGTAGTGTTTTGGTTGTTACCCAGGCGTTTATTCTGAACACACTCTTGAGAGTATACTCATTAGGTAGGTTTTATTTGCCAAAAATAACGACACGGGGTGACACCGAGGGAAGCTATTACGCTACTTTTGAGTCAATTCCGCTCTTCAATTAGTGCATTTATCTTGTAAGAGAGGAATAGTCCCTTTTTGCATCGACTTAGTGTCGACACCGCGTGGCAAATAAAACAAACCTACTGTCAGGATGTATGCCCATAATTTTTCAACAAAATCATGAGTTTATATCGCGTATGCTTTATGGGAACACCACTGAGTGTTGTCAAGAAGTAGAAGCAATGGTCTCCCAATATAAAGTCTCTGAACGCAAGAGGACGCGTCAATAGACCAAACAGTGTACATCCCCACTTTCAAGTGAGAATATAACAGCAGATGACCACGTAATTACGAATTCATGGACACGAGTTCGAGCAGTTAAACTCAATTTGAGATCACATTTCACTTTCAAAATGCTCAAAAAAAGTTTTTTTGAAAATTCACTCATAATTATATCATTTAGTTTTTAATGAAATAATATTATAACAGACTGTAAAGAGAAGATATTTCTAACATGAGGGCGTGAGATCGTCAAAAGAAAATCTGAGGGGGGCGCGAAGATGTTGAGGATGTTAAGCGGGCAAAAGAGGTGTCATCCGAAGAAAGTTGGAAACCACAGATAGTGAAAAACATATTTCTATAGCATGAGTGCGTTTGATCGAATCAAAAATAAATAAAAACAAGAACACCGAACAAACCTGTTACGAATTAGGGAAGAATAAATAACAGGAACTATATCAGAGGAATCGGAGAGCGGTTCAACAGCAGATGCAGGATGGTTGTATCGTTTTGTAAAAGCAGGACCATTTAATGCTTCTATTAAGGATACATGTTCGTAACCAATCGGTACTCCATCAACATGCTACAAAAATAAATAAAAACCTGATAAAGAAATTAAAGGATTGATAAGTAAAATAAAAATAAAAAATCATTATTTAGCCTAAAATAATTTTCAAGTCTGGTGCGGAGGGGTAGGAGTTCCGGGTTGAACTGTCCCCCCACCAATATCAATTATTTTATATAGTCTGGAATTATCACAGAATTATTAGCAGTCCTCCCCTTCGACCATATACTAAATAGACTGGCCCTGTACGATGCTTCCCATTGAAGCAGTGATAAATACGGAGTGTGACGTCACATTGTGGTAAGAAGTTGTTTTACCTAGGTTATACTGTTGTTATTTCCAGGTTTTTGAAGTTGATTTTAGCCAGGTTGGAGTTTCTTTTTTTTGAAAAATTGTACATAATCATTTCTTTTTTTTTTCCATTAAAAAATATCATTTTGGAAGAAAAAATAAAATTTTTTTGATCTTTTTTTCTTCAAAAAACCTTATGGGATTTAACATGCATTTGCCACATTGTGACGTCATTTATGGGTGCTTCAATTTCCATTGTCATAGCTAGTCTATCTAGTATATGGTCGAATCTCCTCCCCAATAATCTGATAACCACCGACCTATCTATTTTCTCTGGGAACGCCACTATTTATGTAAAATTGTAGATAGAATTTTTACCGTTTGCTTGCAAACGGGGTATTAATTTAAATTTCGTATGACTTAATATTAAAATCAAGTATTTTTGTCGTATTTGATAAACAACACGAAAATTTCAAGGACAAAGAAAACTGGAAAACTGAATTTATGACGGAATAAATACATAACTTATATCGACTAGAATATCACACATAAATCATACTTGTTTCATTTAAAATTAATTTTTCACTAATGAAATTGTGAACTTGGTATTTCAATCGATACTTTCCTCTTTTATTTGTGTTATGTTATCATCAAATTTATGATACAAATATTGAAAAACATGCAGAGATAAATCGTAAAGCGAATAGGGATAACAAAACTGACTTTACTTCAGTCGCAATTGATGAGCCTGTATACTTCTGTAGAGCTTTAATCTGTAACAGTGCTCTAAATGGAGATCTGCAAATTGGGCAGTTATTAGCTTGATACCGCAAGGAATCAGCACATGCTTGGCATAAACATAAATGTCGACAAGGTAAAATCAAGGTATCGCGCATATCACTCATACAAATAACACATTCCAGACCACCATCTTCTATTTCATCATCGATCGTATCCTGGAATTAAATGTACAAAACAGGTATATTTTTCAGATTTGACAACTACTTTCAAAGTCAAATAATGAGAAACAAACCTTTGTTTCATTTATTTTATTTTCAATACCATAAATCTCTTGCAGTAAGTAACTTAAACCATCAACAAAAAGTTTCTGCTTCAGTGCTTTCAATGAATACGATCCATCACTATGATGTTCGATGACAGCAATTGTGGTGTGAGATTGTCGAGAATCTACAATGAAAAAATCAATATGAATACAGATTTTAATTTTTAAGTTTCATCGATTTATTTTTTTTGAAAAAGAAATATTTTGCTCGCTAAATGACCCAAATAAACACGCCATTTAAGCAGAAAAAAATTTAGAGCAAGTAATACAAATAAATTTTTCCGCGATGCAGAAAAATAGTTTTACCATCGACTCCTTCTAAAGCGACACACTGAATAGCAACTGGAATAATATCTTTTTCAATATTATAAAACAATTCTTCGTCCGAATACAAGCTGGGATCGAACACATGTTCAGTCTGAACGAACATTTGGTTTGAGCCACGTTTGTAAAAATATGCGTCCGATGTCAGCTTGTCATCTTTAGAATGATATCTGAAAAAAGACCACTAACAGTCTCTCATGCGCAAACATGAAAACCCTCAAAAATGATCGGAACTTACGTAATTCCAGATGACGTTACATCTTCAGTACTAAAATAGAAAATTCTAATAGAACATCTTACATCAGTATCAAAACAAAATTCGACATTGTACAAAGTTTTGTCGTCGTCGTTTACACGCACAAAACGAACAGATTCTTTTCTGATATTTATCAAACATTTGAGGGGTCGAGTTGGATCATTTGATTGCGGCGGTGGATAAGGAAACTGTACACAAAAATAAATCAAATCACGGAGCGAATTCGTAGGGAATTTTACAGTTTTTCAGTCTTTCACATACGGGAATTGGTCGATTTCCTAGAAAATTTAAATCCATATTATCTCCAAATAAATAGGCTTCAGGTTGAGGGGCATCGAATTTTTCACCTCCCATAATGAAATAATTTGCAAAGTAACTATTACCTGCAATAAATTAAAATAATCAGACACTTATGATATAATCATAAATAAAAAGAAAACTGGAAAGAATACAAACCAGATTTAGCTGGATATTTGTACATTTGATTAGTGATGATGTCAGTTTCTTCATTCCTGGCATTTTGTCTACTAGATAATGACCCCATTATACGAATTGAAATGCACCAATTTGAGAGCAAATTGATTAATACAACTAATTATTACGACATGGAAACTAAAAGATTGTACATTTTCGTCAGCACTTCAATAAGAAGAATTACCTATCTACGACTATTACCATAGATAAATAAGTAATATAATTACCAAGTAGCAAAATGACCAACGTCCCACAACCAGATTTTAATGTTTACGTTCTGACTTCTGATATAATATAAAGGCATGTGATTGGCATATCAGAACCAGAGTCTAGAAGACGGGAGTGAAGGGTGAGAAAATCTAATCAGTAATCGTGTTTCAAACTTTCAAACGCGAGCAAATGACCCATAAGTGATACACTCTAAAAATACAAATGACATAAAATAATTCGCACTCGCATTCACAGTATAAATTATAAAATATCTTGTTCAGACGAAAGTTCTCTGGTTGAGGTTTGTTGTCACGTCACTTGTTAAATTTGAAATTTGTATCAATTATATCTCTGACCTTCGAGTTTTTTCAGCAGTTGTATTGTATATCTTCAATCTTGGGGATCTTTTGGTCTTACCTTTTCAACATTCGACATAATAATGGAAGCCGAGTTCGAATGGTTTAGGAATCGAGACAGGAATGAATTAACATAAGCATAAGTCCGTATGAAATTGATCACAATTTGTCTTTAATTTCACGGATTTTGTTGTTCTTTTTCATTTTGCGTCTTTACCTCACCTGATGAAAAATCTCGGTTGTTAATTCTTAAAATGATGCTTATTTTTATTAATATTCATCCCTGTAAACTCATTTTGCTTAATTTCAACTCGAATAACTTTGCGAATTGTCCGTTTCTATTCAATAAAGGGCTTTTATAGACTATAACTGTAATTTAAATTTTTCAGTCGTGAGCAATTATGGCTTCTGAACTTCTCTGTCCTGTTAAAACGTATCACTGGGGTAAGATTGGTCAAACTAGTTTAGTAGCCTGTTTAAAACGAAGTGCTGATTTTAATTTCATCATCAATTCCGCCGAACCGTATGCTGAACTGTGGATGGGAACTCACCCAAGTGGAGTTGCCACTATATTAGAGAACCTTATTTCTCTTGAAAATTGGATTACGCAGCAACCATCAATCCTTGGCGAGAAAGTTCAGAATATTTTCGGTAATAATTTGCCATTTTTATTCAAAATCCTTTCGATTAGGATACCTTTATCGATTCAAGTTCATCCTTCCAAGGTAACTTCTATATTTATTCTTTTGGAATTATTAACCTTTTCTTAAAAATGAATTAAAGCCGTTAGTTTGTGCTGTTTTTATCTGTTTTGAAGGAGAAAGCTAAAGATTTACATTCTTTATACCCAGATGTTTACAAAGATCCCAACCATAAACCGGAAATAGCTATAGCATTATCTAAATTTGAAGCCCTCTGTGGTTTTCGATTGTTTAATGAAATAAAGCAGTTCCTTTCCGGTAAGTCAATTCAAAGGCCAATATATTTGTACGGTGGAGACAATATTGAAGGGAGAAAACATTCAGAATTTACTTCTCACTAGCAAACGATTTTGAGAGTAATCTACTTCTGCATTCAGTCGCAAAAATTTATTACTAAAATGATGGAAAATACAATTCCTATTTTTCATTTGGGAATTATTTATTTTTTTTATTTAATAAGCACTTTTCTCAGTTAACCCACCGTTGCTTATGAACAGTGGCCGCGCGAAGTTCAATTGGTAGTAAAAAGCAAAAAAAAAAGTCACCACCTCTTTCAATTTTACAACAGCTTGAACCAAAGCGGGTGTCACATACTCCTACTACCTATTCATCGCCAGATCCCTGCCTGTGAATGTTTACCCCCTTCATTTATCTATAATTGAGTACGTTATTGATGTAAACCTCAGTCCTTTCTACGAATTATATTATTGTTCTTTACTTAATGTTTAACAAAATTTCCCCATTGTTTTCATTTTTTTCTAGATATTCCAGAATTGTCGAAGGTAATTGGTGAAGAGCTGGTTGAAAAATTTCTCACTTCTGATGAATCTACTCGGGAATGTAATTTGAAATTCTGTTTCACATCGTTGATGTCTGCCTCTAAAACTCTCGTAAAACATCATTTGGATTCATTTCTTCAAAGAGTTCAAAATATGTGTTAGTACCACATCTACTTCTCTCAAACGATGGAATTATTATCGACGACGAGTATTTCTAAAATAATATTCTTTGTATTACAGCTGATGATGCTCGATCGAGTGTTCTAGAAAGTTTATTAACCCGAATACATGTTGAGTTTCCAGGAGATGTGGGATGCTTCTGTATTTATTTTCTCAATTATTTAGTTTTGGAGCCTGATGAAGCTATATTTTTGCCAGCTGGTGAACCGCACGCCTACTTATCTGGAGGTCTGATCTAAACATCTTTTCTACTATTTATTTTAGTATTTATTGTATCCGACGTAATTAATCCCTTATACATGTCATTGAAAGCAGTTGAAAATTTTTTCATTTTATAATTTTTTTTCTTTCTAATACAGATTGTGTTGAGTGTATGGCTTGTTCAGATAATGTTGTACGCGCTGGATTAACTCCAAAATACCGTGACGTGGAAACTCTTTGCGAGATTTTAGATTATAGTACCAAGCCTGCAAATTCAAAAGTACTTTTTCCAGAAATTGAAAATGAGAATTCTATAGTCTATAAACCACGTGTTCCAGAATTTGCTGTTTGTAAAATTATTGTACGTTTGTTATTCCACCATTGTTCATTTCAGATCTCTTGGTGTTCGATGCGACTTCTAGTGATGAGAAATAATTTGTTCTATGTTAAGGTTAATGTTTACGAAGATTAATAAGGCTATAAATGCATTTTTGCAGGTGCCTTCAGGCCAAGAATACCATCTTATTCCACGGGAAAGTTCATCAATTTTCATTGTTGTTAGCGGTTCAGCTAAAATGAACGAAATGAAAATTTCGAAAGGGCAGGTATTTTTTTTGAACGCAAATAGCCCTGTTGTTATTCGTGTTCCAGTAACTGAAAAACAATTAATCTTATTTCAAGCATTTGTTAATGTTTGAATTTCAATTATTCAATTCATGGCTATGATTTTTGTTTGTAAGACTGTTTGAACTTTATCATTACATCCTTTCCGCATTATACAATATAAGTCTATATTTGATTCTTTCCTACCTCTGTGAAGATGGCTCGTGGTTATTAAGTATTCTCTAAGCGAAAAATGGGAATTCAAGTCAATAAGTTTCATCTAGTATTTAAGAAATTACCAATTAATAATTTCAAGATGAAATGAACGTCTAAATGGTTGCATCAAATGTAAAGAACACCGATTGCAGAAAAATAGCTATTAAATTATATTGTATTGCTGACTATCTGGGGATGGTGGAACTTCTTTCGCAAAAAACGGGTTGTTAAAGGTCATTATTATTAGGTTTGGAAACACTGTCGCCAAAAACCTATTACGATCACCAATTCTTTTATTTTATTTTTTTTCATGATTTTAAATTTTGTTTGGTGTAAAAGTTGAAATAAGAAATTAATTATTTCGTCATTAGTTTCTTAGTTTTTCGTTGCTTTGTCTCATCCATTTAAGTAAATTCCATCGCGTGTGAAATTAGTTCAAGTTCAAAAATCAGTTGCTTAAACTTTAGTGTACTTATGTACTTGGCCAGTTCAATAATTGCATGTAAGTGGTGGACTATCTTGCTTCGTATAATTTTGTTATTTTATTATTATTCTGTTTCCTAGTTGTAAATTATTGATCTATTACGTTAATTATTGATTTGTCGTCTTTGCCTTTCTTTAAGAAAGCTGATAACCCTTCTTGTTTTTCATTCTTTTTTCATTGAAGGTGCAAAGGCCAAACCTCTTGCAGTTTTGAATCAAAACAGCTTGTTCTACAAATTAGCGGGCACTATAAATTAAAAACTAGTGATGGAAAGCGGTAGTACCACCTCCTGTAGTGACCAGTGTCAGGTAATTGGATCAAAAAAATTAAAAATAACCTGAAATGTTTTTTATTGTTTTAGTCTATTTAGATTTATTGTCATTGAACTGGTCAGTCTCAGGTTTATACTGGTCATAAATGTTTATGTGCATACCTGCTAGTAAAGAGCCTTAGTATCATTAGGTTTGAAAATAAACCTGCTGAATGAAGAATTAAAGAAGTCCTTTTAACAAGAATAAAATTTTTTCCGAGGGTGTAAAAAAAAAACAACAGTAAGATTGTTCTTCTTTTTTTTTTTCAATCAAAAAAAACATGATTTTTTCCTAGTTAAAGAAAAATGAAAGGCCTACTTTTTTCTCTACTTGTTTTATTTTTACAAATAATTCTAATATAACTTTTTTTTTTTTTTAATGGGAACCTTAAAATTGAAAATTCATGAGCCTTTACTCCTATAATGCTGTGCATCTAAGATATTCAATATCTGAATTCTAAATTAGAAATGAGTAATTTAATTTATTATTATTTTTTGTTTCTTTTTAGAGATTTTTAATTTTCTCCAGTTCTTCTGAATAAAAACTGATGAAGATGGTCTTGAGATGATTTGTGCCGGAGTAGTATCCATTTTTACACCGGCTTTAGACATTTTCAATTTTCTCAAGTTCCACCAAGTGAAAATTGATAGGGAAGGTCTTAAAATACAATATAAGGAGGTAGTATTCATTTTCATTGACCATTCCTGGAGAATTCATATTCTGTGAATATTTGTTAGGAATTTCAGCCCCAAAAAATCATTCCAGGAATTGCCTATCATTGAGTGATGTTACAATAAACTGGTAAAGTATAAATCCGTTTTTATTAATTTCATAATATCATTTATTAGTTGTTTTTATCAAAAACCAATATTTATTCCAGTATTAATGAAACTACCGTCAATCAAACTTACTTCCAAACCATTTTATGTATGGAACAAATTTATGTATGGTAGGACATTAGTTAATTACATAGGCTGCATACATTAGGGCCTTGGGCCAAAAAACTTTATTGAGATTAGATTCATATAATAGAGTCCATACTCTCTCAACTAAAGTACAAATACCATTCAGTCTCACCATTGGACTGAGTACAGTTTAGAACAGTGGGTTCTACTTGAATACCTTTTTCAGAATAATACAAATTAAAGGAGTCATTAATATACTAAGTTCCTCTGTCACAATGTAAACAAGAAACATGATGACTGAAGCAATTAGATACATGTTCATGGAACTCCTTAAATTTAGTCAAGACCTCCGTTTTACTCTCCATTTAATAAACATAACCAAAGTTAGTGAAATCATCAAAAAAGGTTGCAAAATACATTTTATTAATGTAACTTAAAGTATTAATAAATCCACCAACGGTGTGTACAAATTTTAATGGGAATTTTGTACATTTTTCTAGCCTCTTTAATGAATTTCTACTTCATTTTCCCATTATGAACAGTTAAAATGATTTTCATTAATCAGACTTGTTGCACAAAATGCTATCACTATTAATTAAAAATTTTAAATCTTCATAATTCAAATGTGATAGTTGTCAATGCCACAACTGTGTCAGATCATATTTTTGAATATTAGTTAAATTACAAGATACTAACTGTGGAATACCTTGTCGTGAGAGATATTCTCACCAGAAGGAAATTCAACAGAATTTAAGCGTGTTCAGCCACTTCGTACAAATGTACGGGTAAGCCAGAACCAGACCGAACACTGGCGATTTTAGAGCCAGTTCGGGCGGTTTATATACGGCTTATTCACACGCACACAGACAAACGTACGTAAGATAATACGTACGTTGGTGAGGGTGGCCAGGTCGCATCATCCCCTATCGTGATAAGAGATGGCTGGCTGGTTCGTGTACGGATCGTGACATTGTTTGGTGATGTCACGATTCGGTACTCGTACATTACCTGCAAGTACGTACAGGTAATTACGATCGAACGTATTTCGTGTGATTTAACGTCATTGAGACGAGTAATTGGCCTGCCCTTTGGGGCAGCGACTGTTGTCAAGGGGTCCGAGCCCCTTCACCTCATACCGTTGAGTCCCCACAGCTACTCCCCCCCAGTTTTTGCACCCCAAAAATGACCAAAAATGCGCAAGGCCTGGGGGACGTGCGAGTTTTACTTACACCTCTGATCGGCCTCCCACTTAGCTAGGGCGCTACCTACTGCAGCCCCGACGCACTCGTAGAATTCCCTACGGGCATGTATTTGGGCCAGGTAGGCAGCCCTGCTATCTTCTCCCCTACACCTTGGTTGGACGGATTTTGATTGGGCGTAGGGGTGATGATGGGAGTGAGGGGGCAGCGGACGTTTGAACGTCGGCTTCCTGAGCATCGGGGAGTTGGAATTCTCCGATGTCCAGGTAGCCATCTTCGCTTTCTTGTTTGCGGCCCTCTCTGCCGTGAACAAGAATCTCATCGTCTCCTCGGGTTTTGGCTCCGGCTTCGGTGGTTCCGGAGTCGGGGCCGATTTCTTCGGGGACCAGGGAGGAGAGATTATCGGAGGTAGCAGAGTGGTCATCTCCTCTAGGACATCGTCAACCAGAGGAGCCATGTCCATTAGCAGCTCCTCCTCTATCCGGTCCATCTCCGTTTTCTTTTCAGTCTTCTGCTGAGTTTGCGAGAACTCAGCAGTTTTCCGATTAGACTGGGAGATGGCGGACTTCAGGATGGTGTTGGGAAATGACATTCGAATGGCTTGCTGGGAAAAGGAACCAAAAAATATTCAAAGAACACGTCCAAGTTGCTTGGCAGTTCTGAAATGGGTGATTTTACTTCATTTTTCGATTTACCATTACAGTAATTTTTCTTTATTTCCAAATCTTCTTATCGGCATGTAGAGGGGATTGCGCTTAAAATTCTCGGCCGTATGCAAGTTTTCCGGTTAAGTTATGATCAGTTTAAGCAGAGTTATGCCTGAAATAAACTCAGTGAAAATAATTTTCGAATTTCTATTACAAAGGAATCTCCGTTTGTGACGTCACGTCATAGAGATTAACTTTGTGTTTAATGGTACTCGCACGTTGCAATGTTTTGTTTCCGTATTGCACGTGGGTTTTTTTATTCGTGTCGTTTTCTTTTTGTTGGCATTCCTCGTTTGCTTATCTCCAGAGTTTCTTTTGTCTCACAGAGTTCTGATATTCCTCGCATATTTTTTAGCAGGTTTCAACTTATGTAGTGGATATTACTTTTTTGGGAGTAAATTTTATTTTCTTCGCATTAACCTCTCGGACATGCGAGAAGGGCGGGAATTTTTACATTTTTTACTGCCAAGGGGCCTGCCTCTTTTTTGTGGGCATAAGGGGGCCTCGGGATCAAATGTTTTAGTTGTAACATTGTCCGAAAATCTTACTGACTTTTTTGTTGTTCTTTGTTGTGAGTTATTTGTTTCACTTTTTTCGACAGATTCTTCCGTTTTTGTTTCGGAATCTGTCTTTATATTTTCTGTGTTTTCCTTATGCAACCTTTTTATTCTTTTATCGTCGCTTACCATATAAGCAGGCTTCAATCTATCGATTGAAATTGTTCGAGGTTTGCCTGCAATAAGTATCACAAAGTTTTTCTCATCTCGTGATACTACTTTGTAAGGACCGGCGTATGGTTTCTCCAGCGCAGATCTCATTTTTTCGTCTCTAACAAATACGTGTGACATATTGGCCAAGTGTTTTGAGACGTAAATCTTGGGCTGGCCATGGCGAGCTGCCTGTTTTAAAAAGGTGTTGGCATCATTTCTTATATTTTGTACCATTATTTCGGGGCTAACTTCTTTCAATTCTGTGAAGAAGTCCCCTGGGAGGTGTAGCTCTTCGCCAAACGCTAATTGCGCTGCAGAGTGACCTGTATCGGTTTGTAGGGCAGATCGAAGGCCTAAGAGGATGGTAGGAAGTATTTCTACCCATCTCTTGGTATCATGAGACATGATGGAGGCTTTGAGAGCTCTATGCCATCTCTCGATTTTGCCATTGGCTTGAGGATGGTAAGCTGTGGTATGACTGTGTTGAACACCAAGCTTATTTGCCAGCTCTTTGAAGAGCAAGCTCTCGAATTGGCGACCTTGATCTGTGACTATGACTTCTGGTACACCATACCTCGTAATCCAGGTATCGTATAACCTTGCAGCTACTGTGGGAGCTGACATCTCGTGTAGAGGGATTGCTTCCGGCCATCGTGTTGCCCTGTCTATTATCGTCAACAGGTATCTGTGTCCTTGGGATGGTGGCAATGGTCCTACCAAATCCATATGAACCATTTTAAACCGCTCTGTTTGTTTGAAGGATTTGAGGGGCGAGCGAGTGTGTTTTCCTACTTTGGATTCTTGACAGTTCAGGCAACTGCGAGCCCATTTGTTGCAGTCAGACTTCATTCGTGGCCATACAAACCTTGCCAAAATTAAATTAGCACTACATTTTGACCCAGCATGTGACAGATTATGTACACTGTTGAAAGCCAGCCTGCGATATTTTACTGGTAGAAATGGCCTATTCTTACATGTACTGATGTCACATGTTAATAAAACATCAGTACCGGGAATTTTTCGCTGTCTCAATTTGAAAGTAGTATCATCGTTCGATAACAACTCTTGCAATTCTGCATCCTTAAGCTGTGCTTTAGCTATTTCAGAATAAGGCAATTGGACAGGAACCGAGATAGCTTAGATTCTACTCAGAGCATCAGCTGGAGTGTTAAGTTCTCCACTTATATACTGGATGTCGGTAGTCAATTGACCAATGTAGTCTAATTGTCGTGCTCTTCTCGGAGATGCCGGTTCTGCTTTTTGTGTGAAGGCATATGTTAGGGGTTTATGGTCAGTATACACAGAAAAACATCTACCCTCTAATTGGTGCCTGAAATGCTTCAACGCAGCAAAAATTCCGAGCAATTCCCTATCGTATGTGCTGTAATTCTTTTCTGTTTTGGAGAGCTTCCTCGAAAAGAAAGCTAGCGGTAATTTGATGTTGTCTTTATCAAGTTGGTACAAAGTTGCACCAATAGCAAAATCGGATGCATCGGTACTTACGCATAATGGCAGACTTTCGTCTGGATGAGCCAATAGAGTTGCATTTGCCAGTGTATCTTTGATATTTTCAAAGGCCTGTTCGGCTTCTTCATTCCATTCGAGTGGAGTTTTGTCTTTCTTTTTACTTGTCTTTATTAGTGCAAACAGCTTACTTTGTTCGGCTGCTGCATTCTTCATGCAACGTCTATAGAAATTCACCATCCCCAAGAAATGCCTAAGTTCAGCGACATTTGAGGGCTTCGGGAAGTTCAATATTGGCTCTACCTTGGTCTTCAAGGGGGAAATGCCTTCGGTCGAGACTTTGTAGCCGAGGAAGTCAATTTTGGTCTGTGCATATAAGCTTTTGCCTACGTTGATAGTGAGTCCGGCTGCGTGTATACGCTGTACCACAGCTCTCACATTCTCCTCGTGCTGTTGCTCACCGCCTTCAGAGCAAATGCAGATATCATCCAAGTATGCATATGCAAACGGCAATTCCCTAAACAGTCCATTGATGAATCGCTGGAAAGTTTGTGCTGAGTTGCGAAGTCCAAACGGCATTCGAAGGTATTCGAATAGTCCAAAGGGGATTATAACCGCTGTCTTTGGAACGTCCTGGTTGGCCATAGGAATTTGGTGGAATGCCCAGTTGATGTCAATTTTGGTGAACATCGTTTTACCCTTCATGTTCGCGTTGAAGTCCATTATGTTGGGGACTGGGTAGTGATCAGGAACTGTTATGGCATTTAAGGCCCTGTAGTCTCCAACAATTCGCCACTCTCCACTTGCCTTTTTAGTCATGTGGATAGGGGAGCTCCATGAGCTTTTTGAGGGGTGACATACGCCCTCCTCAATGATGCGATGGAAGTACTCTCGTGTCGCTTTGAGTTTGTCAGGTAATAACCTTCGTGTTCTAGCATGGCAAGGCTGTCCTTTGGTTTCGATGTAATGAACCGTGTCATGTTTGTACGTAGGATGCCGGCAAATTGAGGGTTGAGTGACTCCAGGATAGTCAGACAGAATCCGTAAGAGTTGTCCGTTGACTTTGGTACAGCTGGATATATTTGTGTCCAGTCTGTAAGCTAGCTTTTTGCCATCCACACAATGTTTAGATTCACTATCGATCAAATTGCCGTGTTTGAGGTCAATGATCAGGCCATAATGTGCAAGGAAATCTGCACCCAGGATAGGGTTTGGAACATCTGCAACCGTGAAGGACCAAGTCATTTTTTCCTTAAGTCCGATGTCGACTTTGCTGGTCTCGAGTCCGTTAGCTGGAAGGTTTTGACCATTCACAGTACGGAGGTAGTATTTCGGAGGGAGTACTTTTTGGGTTTTGTTAACTGGCAATATGCTCAGGTCTGCTCCCAAGTCAATTAAGTACCTTCTCCTGTTAGTCCTGTCCTTTATGAACAGGCAGGCGTGAGTATTTTTCCGAGGGGTCTTCGGCCGCATAGATGGCCCCTTGTTCTAGTTTGACGCTTCCTTGTTGAAGGATTTACCCCACCATCTGCATCTGTTGTTGCATTTGGTGGCCTCTGCGCCAAACTGGTTATGAAAAAAGCAACTTTTATCATCCCAATTTCGAGACTGGGTTTTGGGAGATGATGTTCTAGGGGGAGTTGAACTCTGACCCCTGTTACTGGAACTAGATCTGCGGTCTCTGGACCGGGACTGTCGTCCTCTGCTATTGCCACTGTTGTTATTGTTGCTTCTTGATTTAGATCTCTGTCGCCAGCTACTATTGGGTTTCGTTGAGCCTTGGCTTTTTTTCCGTTTTACCTCCTCGGTCAACTGAGCTATTTGGGCTCGAAATTGAGCGAGCTCTCCAGTCTCTGCAGATACTGCACTGACCACCGGCTTTGACCTGGTGTACTCGAGCGCATTACCTGCTGATTTCACAAGGAAGTCCAAATCCGCGGATGTATTGATTACCATCGAACCAATGGCGGCTAGGCATTGCACAACACTTTGTGGAAGTTGTTTGCAAAATTGATTGCCTATGACAGAAGGAGCTACGATATTGTCCGCACGTATTTTGTGTGATTTAACATCATTGAGACGAGTAATTGGCCTGCCCTTTGGGGCGGCGACTGTCGTCAAGGGGTCCGAGCCCCTTCACCTCATACCGTTGAGTCCCCACACTAACAAACTATCATGAAATAAATTGATCTAATATAGATCAGACATCTTATATTTGCTAAACAAAATAGTTATGCTTTGATGTTAGTTTCTATTATCAACCACTTTTATAAAATCATCACGGAATTCAAAAGTAAAACCATTTTTTATAAAGCATTTTACTGAAAGTAAATTAGTGGGTAGCTCTTTTGCAAAACAAACATACACTAGGGTGACTTTAACACCATCTTTCAATTCAAGTTTTTTATGTTACCGATGGCAGTAATTTCTAAACTAATACCTTCCTTTGCGACACAAATTTTTAATAGTTTATTGATAGTAATATAATCAGAAAAAAGCGTAAGATCATTGACTATGTGCATTGGCTAGCAAAGAACTAAGGCTCATATTCACAAACATCCCTTTAACCTCCCTTCCCTTGAACTTCACTTAAAAATGATTTTTAGCACAATTTTGGAATTAAGAAAGTGGTAACATTTTATTTTTACTTTGGAACTCTTGTAACAGATACAATGTTCCCACATTTATAAGTACAAAATTGTGTAAAAAACTTATTAAAGTGAAATTTAAGTGAAGGGAAGTTAATGTGATGTTTGTGAATATTTGCCTAAAAGTTATTGTGAACAATGGAGTCGTACACGATTTGATAACGATAATGTACAACAATATCATTATCTCACTGATGTCACATACCACATCAATGATGTCAGTAGAACAGACCTATTAGAAACATTACAAATTTACTCACACACAGACAAGACAGAAAATACGTCACAAGAGATAACAACGAACATCACTGTTCAATGGCGACGTATGGAGTAACCACGTTGTCCCTCCTAATTATCTCACTATATGGTAATAGAGCAAGAAACAATCCTTGAAGTGCAAATTTTCTGTTATTAAATGTATAATATTCGTGTTAAATATACAAACGCGACATATACAGCGCAAACGCATATCCAAAACAGACGCACCAGAACAAAACAGACGTAAGTAATTCAAATATAACAAACACAGTAATCAGTTATTATAAACAAAACTTAATCATACATATTTTATAAAGACAAGTGAGATAAATGTAATAGGAACATATTAGCTAAACTTCCACATGTGTAATATCGAAATCATCGTAATATTTAACGAAACATTTATTTCACAGATCTCAAAATGGGGAAGAAAAAACAGGAAATGGCAGAGGGAGCAAACCCACAGAATGAATTAGCAGATCAAGCATGGGCAACGCACCTGTCACCACTACACATCCACGAACAACCCAGACAGCATCTGTCACCTCTCACAAGGAATATAGCAGAATCCACATCATCCAACATACAACAGACACAGACCACAGTAAATTAGAGATGTGCATTTTAGTTCATTTGGGGGATTTAGTTCAACAGGTCTCAATCTTTTGAATGAACTAGTTCAAAATGAACAAAATGAGCTGCATGAATCAAACCTTTGAGTATGTATTATTTCATAAGGAGAGAAATTCATATACATTTTCTATATGTAGTTACTTTCAGACATAGAAAGCGTTTTCATTCCCCAAAAACGCTTACTATTTCATTTCGTTTTTTGTTGATTGATAAGAAATTCCACTCATCCAGTGATTAACAACAATGCTGTGACGTATAAGAGTGAACTAGCTTTAGGTCTATACAATATAACTTTGATTTGATAATATCTTTTAGTTCAAAATGAACTAGTTCATCCTCATCTTTCGGTCTCATTCATTTAGGTCTTTCAAAAGATTAGTTCAAATGAATTAGTTCTCGGTCAACCGACACATCTCTACAGTAAATGAAACAAACCCACCAGGCATAACAGCAGAAAGTAAAAACATTAATGTAACAAAATGAATAACAATAACTTTACCAACTACCTCGATTCATACGATAACAAACCCGATTCCTCACACAACATATTCAGCAGTAACATTAACAGACAGCCAACAAGTATCGAGATACAGACCAACAACAGCCATGTTATTAACAGCAACAAACAGGCTGCAGGTAACACAAGGGATATTACCTATTCCCAATATTACCCAAACTCAATCAACAAAGGAACCACAATGTCAAAAAATTACACAACAAACCCTCAATTTACTCAACGAACCCTCAAGAGCCCGCAACGTACATGTATAGAAATATCAATGACAATAACAGGCATGAAACTATAACGTAGCACTATACCAACCTGCAGATGTACGTATTTTTCTCAGCGTACTACAATTTCAACTGATGGATTTAGACAACCTACCTACAGACGCAGACACTCAGTTTTATGAAAAAATATATGGCATCAAAGAGGAACTTACAATACAAGTAACAAAAATCAATACCAAATTTGAAGACTTACAAATTGCGACAAAAATACAACAACAAACAGCTCAACAATATGTACAAACCAAACAACCACCAGAAATATACTGCCAAACAAACGTAATAAGCTCGCCTGGCAAACAACAGAGAACTGTATCAAGAATCTCAAGCGAGGAAATCCATAGCCCAAGTTCAACAAGGTATTACAGATCAGGATCAGAGGAGAGATACAGACCCACAACACCCCCAGGTAATGATTCAAATATTCCTACAATAACCCTTGAACAGACCCCCATAAGAAAATGCTCATCAAAACGGACTTACAAAGATGATCAAACCCCACAAACCCCAAATATCGAAACAAAAAGACTAAAAGCAACCAACATAACAGATAATAATAATGAAACGAGACTACTCGACCTAACATCTACAAGAAAAAACAGCAACACAGAAATAGACATGACAACACCAAAACACAACAGAATAACAAACACACACATACAAATACATAACAAATAACCCCCAAAACACAATCATGAGTCAATGCAGAGAAATTCTAACAACAGAAAAAACTTCATATAATGAAAACAAATCACAACACCAGAACAATGAACAAAACACAATCACACAAAAGAGCATACTTCACATACCAAAAGGATGGGAAATACCCACTGGAACAAACACATCAATGCAATCCTGTTTCCTTAAAACCCTTAAATACAAATTACCAAAATTTAATGGCAAACGCATATCATATCCAGAATTCATAACATCATTCATGAAATACATACACGTCAGAGAAGATATCATAACACCACAGAAATGTAAAATTCTAGAAGATGCTATGCCAGACACCATAAAACAAAGATTAACAACCCTAGGACATAACAAACAGGCATACTTTAGAAGATTACAATACTTACATGACAAATTTGGCGATGAATCTAGACTACAATTAGAACTATGGCAAACCCTTAACAACATACCTTTAGTACAAAACACCAAAGAAGGTTTATGTAACGCTTATGATAAAACATGCATGCTACTAGATACAATACATGACTTCGTACCAGAACTAACAGATGATCTAACTTTCCCCACATTATTAAGAATTTTCCCTAGAAACTCATACTCTAACAGAATAGATATATCCAAACCTAACTCAAGAGCTGTTTTTGAAGCAGTATATCAAGAAATCAAAACAAGAGACTTAACAGAAAAACCTGACATAACAAAAGAAACATACAAAACACAAGAAACCCAACAACAAAATAATACATACTACAGAGATAGATCTCAAAATAATTTTAACAAATGTCCTTATAACAGACCACCGAACAATAGACCTAATAATAATAATAAAAATTTGATAGAAAACGTAAACCAACTTAAAAGTAATCCTATTTTTCATGCAAATACCGATGAAGGTAAACCTTCATCAGACCAATATATAGATAATCTTGATAACAATATGGATAATTTATCTGTTGCAGCTTACCACTCATCCACAGACCCTGATAGCAACATTCCCAAACAACTCTACAGATTTCCTGCCATACCCACAAAACAAAGATGCATGTTCTGCAAAGGACCACATTGGAGTTATCTCTGTTGCCACTCCAACTATAACACACTAGAAGCCAGACAATCCTACTTCAGACAATTTAATTTATGCCCAAAGTGTGGAGTTCTCGCAACTACAGACCACTGCAATCAAAAACAAAGAAGATGCTGATGGTTTCAATGGCAACAGACAAATGCTCACCACTGTGCACTATACCCCCAGAACAACACACCCAATGAACAGACACGAAGCAAACAGATACCTTGAAAGGGTCATTGACCTACAAACCAAATTTCCAATACATAAGCAAGAAACACTTAACATAGACATATCC
The DNA here is from genome assembly GCA_011428145.1 of Ericerus pela. Taxonomy (NCBI): domain Eukaryota; kingdom Metazoa; phylum Arthropoda; class Insecta; order Hemiptera; family Coccidae; genus Ericerus; species Ericerus pela. The sequence continues at coordinate 1,322,320 of WOFM01000065.1, forward strand.
AAAGAACAAACTAATAATGACAATTCAATATATTTTCAGCGCCTCCAGAACTGAAAAAACAAACTCAATCATATTACAGAGACTAAGACAGAAGATCCAGAACAGACCATTTCAACAATGACACAAATAGAAGAAACAGTACTTATACCACCAATTCTGAGTAAGTTAAATTTCTTTACAATTTTATCAACAAATAACTCTAACTTTTTAACATTTTGCACTAACATACGTAACCCAAAAACATTACAAACATACCCAGTAAATGCATTTTTTGACTCAGGTAGCACCAAAACATACATCATAGAACATATTACCATATAAACACTCAAACTACCAATAATAGGAACCCACTCTTTAAAACTCACAGGAATACAAAACCAGACATCACAAACATTTCACACAAACATAGTCACATTTGAAATAGAATACGCTAAGCAAGAATTTTCAAAATTAACTGCCAGAACAATACAAAATATATCAAACCAATTAGACACTCAAAACATAACAGAGATTCAACAAGCATACCCAAAATACAAAGACTTACATTTCACTCAAACTTTAAAAACAACATTGAAAATACACATACTAATTAGAAACGAATATATGTGGAAATTCATTAAATCAGTCACACACATATCACCATCTATTCAACTAATAGAAACAAACTGGATTCCATATCACAGGACAATTAATAAACAATGAACAAACAATTACAACAGAACATACATTCTTTTCATCAGAACTAGACATAGAGAACTTATAGAAATTAGAAACAATAGGAATAACAACACCAGATTTAACAACAGAACAAGAAGAACAAAAAGCAATCGAACTATTTTACAAAAATATTAAATTAGTATATGGATGATATCAAGTTGGATGGCAATGGAAAGTATACCCACCCCCTTACCAGACAACTACTTTCTAGCATTCAGCAGACTCAAAAGTCAAATACCACATATGCATACTTCGCTAGACTTCTTTAAAAAATACGATGAGTACTTTCAAGAACTATTTAAAAATGACATAATATAACTTATAGATAACAAACACTCAACAGAACCCATACATTATTTAGCACATCACGGATTAATAGACCCAACCAAACTCACACCCAATTAGAATAGTATTTGACGAATCAGCAAAAACCAAAAAAGCAAACCATTCTATGAACAACTTCATCCATAAAGGATTAAAACTTCTTGCAGACTTAGTCAAACTATTTATAACTTTCACAGGCATTAGAAAAGCCTTTTTACAATTAGAACTTAATCCATCAGACAGAGACGTTACCAGATTTTTATGGCTAAAGGACTCAAATAAACCACTAACAAGTAACAACCTCATCCTAATCAGATTTAAAAGAGTACCTTTTGAAGTCATAGCATCACCTTTCCTACTAGCAGCAATGCTACTCTACCATTTCCAAACTACAAACCCACAATTTTACAACATATTAACAAACAACTTTTACGTCGACAACTTAGTCACATCAGTACCAACACACAAACAAGAGGTAGAACTATACAATGCGTCAAACAAAACATTCAATGACATTTCCATGGAACTAGCATAATGGGCAACAAACAACGAAATCCTACAATCATCTTTCACTGCCAAAAATACCATTGCAAACCCACGAGTCAAAATACCAGGTATCCAATGGGACTACATCAAAGACGTACTATACTTACAACCAAAAATCAAAATACCAAACCAACGTACCAAACAAACATTTTTCAGCAACTTTTTGGCCATTTTTGATCCTTTAGGATGGTTTGCACCATTAATGGTTCCAGCAAAAGCCTTCGTATGTACATTATGGAATCACAAACAAGACTGGGACACACCATTACGTACCTCTTTAATACCAATAGCAGAAAATATCATAACAGACATAACCAAATACAACGAAATATGTTTCCCAAGAAAATTTTTCCAAACATCATTTACTCAAGACCAAGCAGAACTTCACATCTTCGTAGATGCCTCAACAATAGCATACTCAGCAGTAGCATATTTAAGATACCAAACAAACAACATCTACACATTAAGATTCTTAGTAGGAAAATGTAGACACCCCAGCAAAAACACACCATACCGAAACTAGAATTAATAGGCACAGTATTAGGAGCCAGATTAGTAAAATTCCTTCGAGAAACATTACACATACCACTAGACAAACAATCTTTCCTATGGTCAGACAGCAAATGCGTACTCATATGGCTTACACAAAGAAAAATCTTACCTCTCTTCACCCAAAACAGAATTAATAAAATGATAACAATACCCAACATAACACACCAATATGTACCAACTAAAGAAAACCCAGCAGACATAGGATCGAGAGAAGCAAACCTAAATTCCCTATTACAATCAAATTGGTTTACAGGACCAGAATGGCTGACCAAACAGAAAACAGAATGGCCACAAACAGACCTACACATACTAAAAGACACTATTTCTGAACTCCAAACAGAAGATCAACGTGAACAAATACTTTGCACAATAGCAGACTCATTACATGACTATGCTCAACCTTACATCAATGAACCGATACTAAATAACACATACAGTGACCATACATATACCCACAAACACAATCCAAAAAATATAAAATCCCATATTATGAACGAATACCAGAAATAACAGAAACAACCATAAGGAATAACGAAAACTTTAACTTTGATCATGAAGAAATCATTAGCAGCACATCCAACACAGAACAATCACAAATACAGTTAGACAATGACATAACAGTAGATCACGAAGAAACAATTACAAACTCAAAAATATCAGAAACAGACATACCTAAAACTTATATTTATGGAAATAACTCCACACCATTCAATACAGATATCATTAGATTTTCCTCATTACAAAAATTAATCAGGAATTTCCAAATTATAATAAAAGCATTAAAACATTTTAGACAACAAATATCTAAAAAGAAATCATGCACAGCACCATACTTTAATACAGATTATCAATTTTTCCAAATACTAACCATATTCATCATCGTGGAACAAAAGAAATATTGCAAACCCATCTTCCAACAACTACAACAAACAAACCCACCCACGTACGCGATATTCAAAAAATTCCACGTAAAACTAGACAAAAATAACATACTCAGACTACACAATTACTTACCACCACATTCACTACAAACTCACACGTACGCCCCATATCTCTTACCCCCAAAGTCACATTTAACTAAACTAATAATATTATACATTCACAAAAAAGGCTACTATAGTGGAACTCGATGTAAAGTTGCAAAATTCAGAAAGAACTTCTCTACACCAGCCATTAACAAACTAGTAACATTAACAATCAGAAAAAATTGCTACAAATGCAAAATACATACAAATAAATCTTATAAACAACCACCCTTCTCAACCATGCCAGACTTCAGACTAAATGAAAACAATCACCCATTTACACACACAGGAGTTGACATATTCGGACCATTTTACACTTACAACAAAATAATAAGAAAGAAACAATTCCAACAAATTACCCCAACAACATAACCCTCAAAAATATGGATCCTCATATTCACATGTCTTACCATATGAGCAGTATACTTGATACCCATTGCATCATTACAAATAGAAGAAATTTGGTGTGCCTTTCACTCTTTCTTTGCAGAAAGAAGCATTCCCAAACTAATACTATCTGACAATGCAGCACAATTTCGAGTCATTAAGACAAACATAACAAACTTCTGGAACAATATAATAACCAATAACAAAATATAAAATAACCTTTACAAAAACCAGATAGAATGGAAATTCATACCAGCCAAAGCCCTGTGATACGGAGGCAAGGCACATACGAACGTCTAATAGGAATAATAAAGCAATCATACTACAAAACAATTGGACACCACCCAATATACATACACACATTCATCATCACCATAAAACATTAATGAAAGACCATTATGTCCAGAGTCAGAAACATCAACATATTCATACCTCACTCCAGCAAATTTTCTTCACGCGAACTTCAAATACACAATATTAAATTCAGACAAACCAGATACCAACTATACATCAACAGAAAAACACTTACCACACATATGGAAAATGGATCAAACATATTTACAAAAGCTATGGATACAATGGAAACAAAATTACCTCACATATCTCTAAGACAAACAACCACAATCAGTACCAAATAACTATCGCACAAATGATGATACACCAAAAATTGGAGACTTAGTACAAGTCATTGACGCTGCATTAACCCCCCAACAAACCACAATTAGCAGTCATTAAAGAATTGCACAAATCATCAGACCAAATTATAAGATCAGCCTCTATAATGTTTCCAAATGGGACACTCACCACCAGACTCCTAAAATATCTTGCACCTTTAGAATTAAATTCCCTAGATGCATTAAAACATAAACATACAAAAATAGTAGCACAAAAAACTTAACACTACTACCGAATTATCATAAATAATTTGTGGAACAAACAGTCTAGGAGCTCTACTCTGGGTAAACATTAAAACAAATCAGACTATGTTTGCAACCAGAGGACCCACTGTGAAACCAATATAAAAATTGGAGAAACAGGTGACAACAATCCAGACCACCAAACCATAAACACTAGCCAACCATCATTCATCTTCACAGAAGGAAAAATGATGCAGTTGACGTGTTTACAACCAAACAAATAATATATTTAAACTAATACATTATATTTTCTATCCTTTCAGAATCGCAAATGTATCCAGACACAAATAACATACACAAATAAAAACAAGACTACAAGAAAGCAGAGACAACTACAAATATTCCAAATGAAACAAACCTGTGATAATAGACTTTCAAACACGAATAGAAGGCAGATCTCATTACCAATAAAGAACAATTCAGTCATTATTAAACGATAAGTGTTACTTATGTTTAAACTTATTAATCAAAGTCAATTGCTCAACATTGTGATATAACTTACGTTCCTACACACCATTATTTATAATGAAATGTATTAATGTTAAATATTATTTGATTACTCGTTTCATATAATAAATAATTTCTTATTCATAAATATTTATTTATTTGATATTCTACTCAAAAACATACAATATAACCTTCTCAGACATAACAGACATAGTAGCAAAAATATACAATAAAACACATAATAATAACAAACAAATAAAATACAGATAACAAACTCATACCAACATATTGAATTCCCCCAATGACTTGTATACAGAAGATAGACTGGGAAAGACATAGACTCCCCCCCCCCAAGTATCGTGAATAACGGAGTTGTACACGATTTGATAACGATAATGTACAACAATATTGTTATCTCACTGACGTCACAGACCTCATCAATTATGTCAGTAGAACAGACCTATCAGAAATGTTACAGATTTACTCACACACAGACAAGACAGAAAATACATTACAAGAGTTAACGACGAACATTACTGTTCAATGGTAACATATGGAGTAACCACGTTGTCTCTCTTAATTATCTCACTATAAAAGTTAGTCGAATTATTTCCCAACCAGGAAATCAGTGCCACCAAATGGCAAAGAACAAAAACATATTATTTATATTATTTACAGGTTATGCAATTATGTGTACAAATAAAGTTATGTTGTGTGGTTGTGTGGGATCGTCTCCCAACACCCCCCTGGAATTCCATACAACCAAATGTGGTAAATAATGAGATAATGAATAAATAATTCAATTACAAAACATTTAAAACATATACATAACAAAAGCATTATAAAAAAGCAACAACTACATAAATAATGATCGTCAAATAATATGGTTCAAAAATATATATAAAAAATGTAACATTCATGGTATAGACTAGATGTGTGTAAACATAATATTACTTCGATATGGTGTGTGTATTTAATGAAATAAACATATTGTATTTTTTATGTATCATTGTTGTGATATGGTCAAAGAGAATTAGTATCTGTTCATCATAATAGATATAATATTAAAATATTTGTGTATTTAGGAAAAGATATAGGATATAGACTATTGTTGGAATCAGTTGAAGAGTTATAGGGAATGCTAAACACCAATAAGAAAGGCAGAGCAGCTATGAGGAACCTAATGAAAAAAAAATTATTAAGAAAAATTGAGTTTTTAACAAATTTTAAACCACATGGTTTACGACAGATGTTAGTAGACCGACATCCATCTGCAGTTCAATCCCAAGACATCAGAAATTTTGAAGGGTTAATAAAAAAAATTATCCAAAAATTTGACTTACGCGGAGTATCTTTGAAATAAGTATTTCGTGTGTTTTCCAATCAAGAGCTTTTGTAAGAACGTCAGCTAATTGATCTGAAGAACGTATATCATTAAAGGTAATGATTTTTTGTTGAAAAGCCTCTAACAAGGCATAACACTTGATCACAAGAGACCTGGATCGCTTCTGGCCACCCCCGGATGTAATACATGATGCTGAGATATCCTCAAACACCTGCACGGGTTTGGTTACAAAGAATATGCTCTTCATTAATCTCCAGACCACAGTGATATCGTCTAATGCATCATGTAGTGCAATAAGCTCGGCTACAGTCGACAAATCTGCAACTGTTCTTTACTGATGAACGGCCCAATTCAGTAAGTCACCGCAAACAAAAACCATATATCCTGAAATGGACTATCCTTTCTCCGAGTTATTTAAATCTATTATTGTGTCTTCCACATCAGGAGCAGATGATATGTTGACGAAAGCTTTTATTTGTGTTTGGTCCAAATGGAAAACCAAGGCATAGTCACGAGTGGACTTCATAAGTATCTGATGATCCTTCAAACGTAATTTTTAATTTCAGGAGTGGATGCAGACTGAAAATGAGAGAAGTAATTGACTGCAAATGCGATGTCTAGTCTTGTCAACCTATCAACATACAGTAAGTTTCCAATCATCGCCCTATATTTGCTGTCATCTGTGCAATTCGTAGGTTTATTTATTTTTAAGCCTGTCTCCATAGGCGGAGATATGGGTTTAGATTCAGTTATCTTGAACTTTTGGAGCATCTTATATATGTACCTAAATTGAGTTAAAGTGATTTTCTTTTGAATGAGGTCACGGTTAATTTCAAAACTGACAAAAAATTTTGGGTCAGACTCTACTTTAACTGTGAAGTATGTATTAAAAACTGACATTAATTGTTTTTTCCAATTGTTGTTGTTGCTGGCAAGAAGTATGTCATCCACATAGACAATGAGAAAGGCCATAGCGCCAGTGCTATCTTGTCTTACATAAAGCTAACAGTTGATTTTTGACTGGATGAAGCCAGCTTGAACTACTCTTGAGTTCAACAAATCATACCAACTCTTGGACAATGTTTTGAGTCCATAAATGGATTTAATTAGTTTCAGGCATTTATTATTGCCTAATTGGCAGTCTTCTGGTGACGTTATATGTGTAGGGTATGTAATTTGTGAGTTTAAGAAGGCTGTCTTGATGTCAAATTGCAGTAAATTTAAACCATACTTGTTGGCGACAGATAAAATCCAGCGGATTAACCAATACTGAACTAATGGAACGTATGTTTGTGACAATGAATAGTTCGTTAAATCTTTGAAACCTCTGGCCATGAGTCTTGCCTTCAGTATGTGAATATCCAAATTATTGGGTTTGGTGGTGAAACACCATTTTGTGTCAACATATCTGACAATGTTTTGTTCTAGGACAATTTCCCAGATACCCATTTCAGCCAAGGATTTCAATTCATCCTGTATGGCATTAAACTATTGGTTACAAAAATGATTTGTTTGGACTTCCTCGAAGGTTTGAGGGATGCAATCTTCGATATACAGATTATTCGTTGTGTTAATTAGGTTCAGTGAAATAGGAGTTTCCTCGGTGTCATTTTCATATTCTATAACCTTATTATTTATTATGTTATTATTATCTTTGTTTATTTGTATTATGTTTTTGGTCTAGTCAAACCTAACATCACAAGTGACGTGTAATTTGTTAATTAATGAATCCTTTATGCAGTAGTCCATTATGGTAATCCTATAAAAATGCCATTTTTGGAATGTTGTGTTAGTTTCAGGTGTTCATTTTTAACTGATTTCTTTTTATTCTTACTAGCGTGTTGCTGTGGAACTTCTAATGGAATATGTTGGTGAGCCAAAGCTCTAAAGACCCTTAGGTTTGAAATGTTTGGTTTGTGACCATAAAACAATTTAAATAGTATTAAATTATCTTTGTTCTTCGTTGTGGGGCTCCTGTTCATAGTATAAATAGCCACAACAACAGCTAGGGACCAGAAACTAAAGTCCAAATTTGCGTCAAAAAGCAAAGCTCTTAAGCAAGACATGATTGTTTGGTTCTGTCTTTCAGCAGTTGCATTCAATTTGGGGGAATAGGGGACTACAGGGTCCAACATAACACCATTCTCCACACAAAAGGACTTCATCTGTGTATCAAAGTATTCATGAGCATTGTCACATCGTGAAGTTGTAATTGGACTATCTGGGAACTTTAATTTTAATTTTAAATAAAGTTTTTTAAATTCATGAAAGACCATTGATTTTCTTTCTATTGGCATGACAAAAGTGTATTTTGTGGCGTAATCTACAAAGATCAATACATATTTTTCACCAAAGATGCCTGGTGAAAATGGACCCATTGAGTCTGATGAGACCACCTTAAGTTTTCTATTTGGTCGTGTGCAGGTTTCATTATGACCTAAGTTCCTAGAATTAGCTTTCACACACATCTCACTGTCATCACAAAAATTAATTCCAAAAGGAATTCCTTTTGAGACTTTGGTTTAAATTTTTAAATTTTTCCCTGACAAATGTCCTAATTGCCTATGCCATATTAATTTTTTGTTTGTTATTGATTGTTTCCCCCGTTCATTTAAATCCTGTTCGTCACTATTTATTATATTATCATTATCGTTATTATTAATTGTGATCCTATTCCTTCATCCGTTTCATTTTCAATCTGTTCATTCTCTATGTTTTATTCTGTTATATCATTATTATTATTGTTGTTATTTATATTTTGTTCGTTTTCTCTATTTTTTTAAATTTTGTCTACTTATGGTATTTTGTTCAATTTGTATCTTATTATTGAGGTTATTTCTATTTAATTCACTATTTTCAACTTCATCCAACTTGTCAACCTCCTCATTTTCCTCTATCACTTCTTCAATTTCAAAATTGCTCCATTCATCTTGTATTTTAATGTTAGGCATACAAGCTAGTTTGTTCGAGTTATTATTATAAGGACATATTTTTTGTAAATAATCAGATTGGTTATTAGAATCAAACGATATGTCGTGTGTGACAATTTCATAACTAACCATGTAGACTCGTTTGACCTTAGGAGCAGTGAATAACGCCTCATTTGTGCTGCACACATATATATTCTAAGTGGAAAAGTTTTGGTCAATTCCTAAAGCTCTGTTTTCAGTTATTTTAATGCTTGACAACAAATCGATGTTCAAGGAAGGAACATATTGAACATTTTGAAGACGGATGACTTGTTTTTATCGAATTTTTTAACTCTAATGTACATTGTACCAACATAAGTTGCCACCAGTAGGATATCCTGAATGGCACATTCTAATTCTAGTGGTTTATCTAACATAATAGTATAACACAGTTTAGACAAATTGGAAATTACTTGCGCAACATCGCTACTGTCTAACATTATGCGTTTTGTCAGATGCACATAATCTAAAGACAAGTCCTTATTTTGAATCCTATTAGTTAGAAGGTTTAATATATTATTATCCTGTTTGTTATGGCATGTGTCAGAGTCCTTTTAGCACAACATCATTGACCATTGAACTTAGTTTTCCTTTCTATTTTTATTATTATTATTATTATTATTATTATTATTATTGTTATTATTATTGTATCCGTATCTTGTATTTTGTGCCGGACCATCAGCACTATTATTTTGGACTTTCAATTCCTCTTTCTAAATGTCCTTTACCATGACATTTAAAGCAAGTGACTATATTTTCAGAATTTGGTAAAGGTTTATTATTTTCATTTGTTTTATACTGTGTTTTATTGTGATTATTATTATTCGAAGGCATATTTGTGTATTGATTATTATTATATATTTTCCCCTATTCTGGATTGTGATTCCTATGATTATTGAATTTGTTATAATTTCTACCATGTTGATATCTAAAATTTCTATTATTATTTTGTGTATAATTATAATTTCTATTATTATTATTATTACAGGATATTTTCTCATCATATAACCTATCTGACCTTTCTATTAACATAGCATGTAGTATTTCGATAGTTTTTTCATCCTGTGATAAAGTATTACATTCTAATCTAGTAATGTCATAATCCATATTTAAAGAAATTAGTAGTTGTTCAATCACTTCCTGTTTTTCCAAAATTTTTCCACAATCCCTTATATGTTGAGAGGATGGAGAAAAAAGATCTAAATATTTCCTCATGTTGCTTTACTATTGAATTTTAATTTTTTAAAAGCTTGTTTGGAATTAATACACTTGTATGCAGCTTTTGTACTGTTTGTCTAACGTTTTTAAAATTTGTTTGACTGTTCTGAGATCTTTAATTTATTCTATTAGTTCATTATTAAGGCCTTGATAGATTAGCGCTTTCCCTTTCTCTTGGTTTCTAAAATATGTCATTTGACTTGCAAGATTCGCATTAGCCGCTTTAAGATTAAGAAAATTATCTAAATTCATATCTAAAAATAGGATTTTAGTTTCAACATCATGTATTATGTGGTACAATCCTTCTGCATATAGCATGGAGACCATAGTGGTTTTCCACGCATTGTTATTACATTTGTTGAATACTTTCTTTGTATCAAATCTTGACATTTTTTAATTTTAAATATTGGATAATTTGGAAATATGAGGATGAACCTTACCTCAGAACACAAGAACTTATAATTAAGGGTATCATGGGCTCAACCACTTAATAATCCAATAATACGGGCTCAACTGAGCAATGGGGAATGCAAATTAATAAATTATACATAATAAAGTCAATGTCTGCTAAATTTTAATTATAATATTATCCTTGATGAACAATTCTCTCTGCCATACCACACTGAACTTTCTTCTAAAGGATCAAAGAAGATTGACTTCATTGTTATGAGTTTTGATTATTTCAAAGTTGAACGAAAATTAAAATCCCAGTATCATCAAATTATAATAATTTGCAAACTGGTCTACAGTCGAAAGTACTCAGTGACCATAAAAGGTATGTTACTGTAAGGACTGGAAATTGTAAAGTATTGTATGAGATTAAATATAATATGAAGATGAACAAAGAAAAAAATTCAAGTTTAGGGTAAGGTTGCCAAATACCGACCCCTTTTTTTTACATTGTTGTAAAATTGCATCAAATTGAGCAAAAAATGTGGACAGTGACTCGAATGGAAGGTAAAGGTGTCTAGTTTGAGTGTATAAAAGATGAGTGGGGTGGGGCCAAATTTTGTATTTTTTATGAATGTCAAAAGTTTGAATTTTATAAAGTGGTTCCTAATACCGACTCCCCTAGTTCCAAATACCAACCCCCTTATTTATTGTTGTGAAAATTGTTTCCTAATATCGACCCCCCATTAATTAACGTTAAGATTATCACTTGAAAGCGTCAACGTGGATTATTTATTATTGTTGATTCATTAGAATAATACAGAAATTAATGAGCTGAGATTCAGTCAACTAAAATGATCAGTTTAAGCATTGTGAGCAGATATATTTCTTCTTACACTTTTTTTTCTTTTGAGGCAACTGCGATAACAATAAATGACAGAATCACGTATTATGAAACGTTAGAACAATAAATCTGAGAGGATGGTATTCGGAACCTACGCCTGGTCGATATTACGGCATTCTTTATTTTCTCACAATTATGATACTGTTCATTACTAAGCCAACATTAGAATATTTTTGATAAAATATTTGAAAAATACATACCTTAACCTTCATCTTGAGTGTAGTATCCTTCTATTTTCGTCGAAGTAATATGCATTCACGAGTATCAACAGAATACCACTAAAAAATTTTACAAGACAACTTTTTTTCCTTCACGCTCTCGTTTCCACAATATTGACTCGATCATCCTAAATTTCTGGATGGAGTACTCTTCGGTGATAAGAAACATGGAAAAAAATTTTCCCTGTAGGTAGCGCTAATAGTACGCTCAAAACACTTGTGGGTTGGTATTAGGAAGAGGTTGGTATTTGGCGACCTTACCTAATAATGCAATTGAATGATTATATTTTCTCAAATGTAGTCAATATTAGACGCATTCAAGCTTAAACGCGGTGACTATTTTCGATTGTATGTTCAAAAGTATATTTTAATTTTAACAAAGGAAACCTTTCAAAAATTGTTCAAGTTCGAACTGATTCTAAAGTTGATTGTGAACATGGAATTCTTTTAGTTAAAACATGAAAATTACATACAAAAATGAATTTTTGCTACACAAAATATGAAAAAACTTTAAGTGAATAAAGCAAATAGTGAATTAAATGAATTATTTTATGACTTATCCAGTTGATTTGTGGAATTCCTTGATACGATGAACAAGTCCAATCTTTTTAATTTGATGGAATCTTGACTCTCGACGTTACCAGGCCCAGAAAAAATGCAAATTAATCGATGAAGGAATGGAAAAACACAATTCTTGATCACCAAGTTAACTCAGGATGGAAATTATCCAGCCACTTTTGATGTAGTTGGAATGTTCACCATACCATAAATCACTTTTGTAGTTGATTTTCTTTCTCCAAACTTTTGATTTTGAACTCATCATCAGTGTCCACAATTTTGTTCCCGTACACATTTACACTTTTTACTTTTTTTAAATTACAATTTTCTTGATTAATAGAAGCAAAGCTTACGAAATCACAATTATTTCAAGTTTACTTTGTGTTTGATACTTAACCAATTTTATTTTAATGGCACACAGCCTTTCACTTTTTTCATAAAAAAAAAATTAAGTGGAACATGGCCCATCACTTTTTTGTGAAAAATTAAATTAAAAATTATAAGTTTTAACACACATCAAAAATAATAACGTACTTTTCTATGCCGTGCTCTGCTAGCATGTTGAAGAATGATTAAGGATCGCACAGAAAAGAAAAACATTTTTGAACCATCATGAATGTATTTCAACAACATACAAAAACAGCTACAGACAAACTAAAAGTTCGTTGGTTGAATTATTTCCCAACAAGGAAATCAGCGCTGCCACATGGCGAAGCACAAAAACATATTATTTATTTTATTTACAGGTTATGCAATTATGTGTACAATTAAAGTTATGTTGTGAGGTTGTGTGGGATTGTCGCACAACAGATTATGACTAGAATCAAATGACAAGAAAGAGTAACCATCGGATTAAACAAAATTGCAACCAACATAACCACATGATCCACTATCCTTCAAACTTGTGACAAGGTTGGCAAAACTATTGATAGTAATCGATAGTTATCGACAAGAGCCTTATTGGTAAACTATCGAAAACAGAAAAATTATCAATAACGATCAAACAAGTCAGGATTTGTAAAAAAAATTAAAAAAAAACACAAAAATGCTAGAAATTGAAAGAAAATATTGAAAATCAAAAGTTGAAATGTAAAACTCGAAAGTGAGGTCATTTCTTTTAACTCTTTGATAATATATTCGATCGATCATTGAGAGTTGAATTTGACATTTCCTAGGATATGTTCCATCACTAAAAACTGATGCTGAAAATTTAATTTTTTTTATGTTTTTCAATACATTTATCCAGGTAATGAACTATGAGAAACTGTCTAATCAACTTTTTATAAAAATCTTAATCCATTTTATACCTTTTACACATTTTATATTATAAAAAATTACTGGGATCGAGATTTTATACTGGAATTACTGATTAGAAAATAGAAATTAGATTTTTTGGAATTATGGAAAAATTATCGATAGTTATCAATAGTTATCAAAAAGGAACCCAAAATTATTGATAGTTTTGGACAAGGAAAAGTTCGATGTTTGCCATCCTTAAATCATACTCAGTTGTTCTTATGTTTTTAGTTTGTGACAAATAATCTTGATAGTGTTAAAAGAAATTTGGAATCCTATTCAAAATTGAACATGAAAAATCTATTCAATTTCAAACTTGATAAATAAAATGAAGATTGAAAAGTGTTTAAATGTTATCTTAAAATTCATTATTGAAAAAGGTTTTACCAAAGGTATATTAATATGAAAAATTCAGTTTTAAATTTGTTTAAATTCAACAATGAAATTCATCTTTTGTAAAATAGTTTTGTAAGATCCTGAAATTTTTGTTGGAACATGAAACTGTAATGTGTAAAAATGATTTTTTATGTAATTTTTGGGGTGTAATATGAATTTTTATTGCGGATTTTCTCGATCAGATCGATCTAGAAAGATTTGAAAATATTCTATTGAATCTAAAACTTGGGGTGCAAAAATGTTTTTTAATATTTCCAAAAAATTTTTAACTCCGCTTTTATTTTTAATAATTCCACTAATGTTAACAGAAAAAGTTTCAAGACTAATTTCTCCGTTGAATGTTTTCCATTATGGGAAATTGACAATATTTACATTTATCCTTATAATTTCCTCATTTTCAAAAATAGTTTTTAATTTTTTTTAATCTTATTCCGTAATTTGAGCGGTGCCGATACAATTAATGGGGTAATTTGCAAACTCATGCCAAAGCCTAACCATTTGCAATGTGCTAAATGAACTCTTTCACCTAAAAGAGATGAATCTTCCTGTGATAGCCTCACTAGATTTTTACCAATTTAGAGGGTTCCCAAATGTATTAAATTAAATTGTGAGAGAGAAATAAAATCTAATTACAATGATGCTATGTCCCATAAATTTATCCAAAATTCACCCTCAAATTCTGCCACAGTATATGAAATATATAAACGAGAATTATCAAAGTATATATTACCAGTCAGTTGTGGAATGCCATCAAATACTTCCCAAAACAGATCGCAACTATGAGGAATTTTATCATACGAAAACAAACAAAACAGCCTGATCTCTTCCTCTGACTTACGAAGATTCAAATACATTCAAAAATTGTGTATTTCCAGCCAAAAATTTAATAAAAATTCTTGAAAAATGACGATGGACTACGAACAAATTAGCGATAAAGAGGAACAATGTTCCAGGATCAAATCTTGAATTTTTCAACGACAAATTGAACTCGGGAAAAAATTGGAAAAACGCCTTACAGGTACAGACAATCTAGGTCCGATGAATCATAAATCCTACAGCAATTCAAATTCATGAACATATTTATATATACTTATGTATGTATATGTATATACTAAAAAAGCCAATTTATTGTTACCACAGTATAGGTCGCAATTTTTGTCTAATAGTTATGAATTTTGGAACAAACATTAGCACCAAGCCGAGAATCTGACTAATTGATTATTTTGGGGACCAGTCATGCAGTACTTCCTGTATAGCTTCTTTTTTTTTTTTGTTCCTATAAAATTTTTAACTTTTAACCATTAGCTACGAATTTTGGAACAACTGTTGACTATAATCCGTTATAACTTGCTATAAATTTTGGTGCAGATCGGCCTTACAGTACTTCCAGTAACACTATTTTGGTTTTTATTTTGCGTATAAAATGGCTAATTTTGAACCAATAGAAACGTAATTCGGAATAAATATTTATTATGATCTATTTTAACATATTACTGATTTTAGCGAGGATCGACCGGGCGGTACTTTCTGTGCAGCTATTTCAGATATAAAATCCTTAATTTTGAACTAGTAACTAAGAAATTTGCAAAAAAATATAAAATATAATTTATTACATATGTTAGCAATTTTAGTGCGGATCAGTCGGAAGGTATTTTCAAAAAAATTATTTTTGTTTAAATTTTGAAAAAGATAATTGTTTTTAAATGCGTAATTTTACATCAACAGTTACAAAATTCAAGATCTTAATATTTTTAGTGACTAATTTTATAATTTTCGAAATCTACTTTTCCTAAAGGAGCTGCTGCTGCGTTCGACAGCTATTAAAATGTGTACCACATTTCAAAAATGATTCAGTCCACCCTGGTAGGTACAGAAGCACGCTTTTTCTCCCCTCAAATTAGCATCGAACAGATTCAGGGGACTAGGTAGAAACTTATTCCCTGGGCGAATGTGAAAAATAAGCCTTCGACGGCAGTAATAACGATTATAAAAGCAACAAATGGCGTTCCAAAGACCATAAATTGGAATCACAGGATTAATAATTAGTTTGTAACATTCTTTGATTGTGAAATACTAATTGAGGGTATTGATGGGAAAGGTGTTCAGACAGATTGTCACTTTTTGTGTGACGGACTAGCCTTAAGTAATTTGGATGGTTCTAGACATTTATCTTAGACTGGCTTCAAAAGTAGATGCTATTTTCTTACAACGATGCATAAGGTGTTACTTTATCACGAATTTTTAAACCAAAAATTGAGAGGTCGGAACTCAAAACAAGTAGACTCCAAACAGAAATGTTCGAGGTCACTTTATTTTGAGTGAATTTGAAGTTTTGTTGGGTATAGTTTGGCCATTACAGAGACCTAAAGCTGCAAGACAAGAATGCGATCAAATTGAAAGAGGTTTTAGGAATTTAATAAAATCTCCAACAATGATTAACAATTGTATTCGATTAAGAAAAAAAACTACATTTTGCTGAAATAATATTAATGAAAAAGAACCCGTTGTTTATTCAGCTTCTGACATACATCGCCCAAGGAATTGATCTGAAGTATGGTACTCTTTACGCTTTGTGAATTTCTCTGCGTATTATCCTTACTTATTGTTCGACAAATATGTCGAAACGGTTTCGTAAACAACGAACGTAATGGCCGTCGCAGGAACAACTCGCATGAGATTAGGAATGATACCTTTATATAAGCCTATCCAACCTTCATATCTGAAAACAAGCAAAATTTGGATGTTGATATTCAAGTTAATTTCTTTCTCTTTTTTCAGTGGGTTTAAATTATTTGCTCGTTTTAATGAAAAATAATACCAATGAAATAGTATTTTTATTCAAGAGACAGAAATTATTTGATCGGGACTGTGTTCGCAACATTGTTAAGGTTCAATTCGCAAACGAAATTGATTAGAAAAAGTTAAGAGAAACGGGGTAAGGTAAGAGTTAAATATATTGTTTTAATTCACTCTCGACAAAACGATAATTTCGTTCTCAGTTGCATATAATGATAACCTCACGAAAGGATTCATTCATTTTATCGGTTGTCCGCAAAAACGAATAATAACGTTACAAGATTTAAAACGTTGATGAAGTTCAAAGTTTAGACCACCTGAAAGGCGAAAGTATTAGTACAAGAACGAGAACAATTTAATTCAAATTTTCAAAAACAAATCGAAAATTTATAACAACTAAACTAAATCTTGTAAAATTAAAATTCATTTCAGACGGAATAAATTTAAACAGCACAACAATTCAAATACAAGTTCTAGGTTTGAAAGGAAAAACTTAAGAAATAGTTTACACAACTTAGAAATTAAACAAACACGTACAATTATAAGTCGCATCACAGAACGTTCGCAGAAAAATTCTTCCAACACTTTTGAGAGACGGTGAAATGAAAATTGAATAAAAAAAATCTCGAGGAACTGACACGTTTTTACAGATAGAAAACTGGGTTCCGTTCTTATCAATAAATACATTAAAAATATTGGTAAGGCCATCGAATTTCAAAATAATATGATAATTATTTGTCGATGAAAATAATGTAACATTGCAGACTATTTCGACTCAACTGTTTCGAATTCTATAAAATTAATGAAGACAAGCTTTGCAATTTCTAACACAAAACATAAGAACAGACTGTTGTAGCTATCATCTTAACGAATTTTTACAATAGATTTCAACCTCAATCCAATACGTTCGTCAACGAATTAGAAAAAATTGACTAAATGAAATTGAAAACAGTAAAACAAATTACGGAATTAAACGTTTCAACAAAAAACTACATTCACTATGTATAGATCAATATTGTTTGTACTTGCGAACATAAAAGAGAAAAGCTAATGAGAAGAAAAAGATATTATTATGTACATTCCAAAAATGCAGACGAAAATAGTATACAGAATCAATGAAAATGAAAATCTTTCCTCAAAATGTGTAATCTAAAAAAAACAATACTATAAGAATACATTTCAATATCCAAATCTTTTTCAACATTCAATAAATACCTATCTATAGAGAGAGAACTCAAAAAATTTAATTCAGAAATTTTCGTGATTTAAATGAAAAGAATATGAGCATTTTTTGCAATCGATGCATTCGAACACGTATAACAAACAGAATGAACG
>WOFM01000065.1:1343199-1433351 GCA_011428145.1 Ericerus pela
AAAGCTTTTCCGTCACATTCTGAAAGTAGCATTCGCAAACGCTTGAAACAATGTGCAGATTTCAAACGGACAGGTACATTCATCTGTGAGATTATTTTCATCAAACATGAAAAAAAAATGGCAGTCGTTGCTTGTGGAGTGTATCTTGGAGATTGTTTCGGTTCTTTTTAAGTAACTTTTTTAAATTAGTCACTGATCATCCTCTCTACTCACCAGATCTGGCTCCAGCTGACTTTTTTCTTTTCTCCGAACTGTAGGCAATACCGAAAAGGTTTTCACGGTGCGAAGACAGTCTAGAGAACTGTGATATAGTGGTTTTGAAATTTATATCTCAAGCCTTCCAGCAACTGTCTGAACAATCCATGATATTTACTAGGAAGGAAAGAATGTGTGTTAAAAGTCTAAAAAATTAAACTATTTTTGTTTAAATTTCCCAACTTTTGGAATATAATTAGATCTATCTCTTCCATTCTTGAAAATTTCGTATAGGAATAAAGTAGAATGTGTCTAAAATACAAGATATTATGGTCAAATAATAACTAATGAACTACGCGCATCTTGATAGGTAGTGATTCAAATTGGTGGGTTATTAAACCAGATTTCCGACTACCACCGGAAGAAGAAATTCGAGCAATGGTATCACCAGAACAGTGCTGTGCTTACTTCAGCATGATCGCAGCTGAACAGCGTCTGAAGGTGAAATTATGCTTTTTCTTATTTTTCATAATTTTATTTTCCCTTTATCTCAACCGTGAAGTGTGCAAATTTACTTTTTAGGATGCGGGCTACGGTGAAAAATTCTTATTTACTCCAGAAGATGATGATGAAGATATTCAACTGAAAATGGACGATGAAATTAAAGTAGCGCCGTGGAACACAACGAGGGCGTATATCCAAGCTATGAAAGGAAAATGCCTGCTTCAGCTGACTGGACCCGCTGATCCGACTGGATGTGGTGAAGGATTCTCGTATGTGCGAATGCCGAACAAACCGATGACTCGCGTGAGTATAGTGTTCGTATTAATTGCACTTTAAATACAGATAAATTAAAATGTCTATAATATTTACCCTTCATTGCAGCAAAGTAAGGAAGAACAAGAAACTCAGCCGAAAAGAATGGTTACTGGTACCGATGCTGATCTTAGACGATTGTCATTAAATAACGCTAAAGCTCTTTTGCGTAAATTTGGAGTTCCTGAAGAAGAAGTAAATTTTTTATACAATGCTTTATATTATATTTTGGTAATCTGATGGGATTTTGTGTAACATCATTAGGTAGACTGGCGTATTAAAAATGTTTGCTAACGTAGCGGATGCAAAATGCATATATCTCAAGCCTTTCGTAACTAATTTTTTGTGCGAAGGAAAGTCGTTGGAATAAATTAATTAAACAGGGTTGCCGTTCTTTTTTTTTGCTTTTAAGATTTATGTTTTTCTTATTTTTTTTGTTTTTGTAAAACCATAAATTCATTGTAGTATTCTTCGTCAAAATTATTTTTTAATCAATTTCGAATGAGAGCTTTGTTAAATCACGCTACCTTTATCCGAATTAGTTGCTTATAGTTAGAACCACTAAGAAATGATCAGAACTGCGGTTCCTATCGCGAAATTGTATTTTCTGTATTCAAAAATCTTTTTTTTTTTTTAATTCCAATAGTGAGAATTGTTGGAAAATTTTCGTTTGTTTCTATTAAAAACTTAGTGATAATTTGATGTATACATTTGTAAAATTCGCGTAGAAAAACGGAGTATTTTTTCCCATGTACAGAGTAATTACACGTACTGATTTGTTTCATTGTAGTTCAGTGCATTTCAGTAAAGATGAAGATTTTGCCCTGCCAAATTTCAGTTTTATCATATTGTGTTACGACATTATCTCCACAGCCTAAAATATTTCTTCACTTATATGAATTTTTTTCGCGTAGATTAAGAAATTGAGTAGATGGGAGGTTATAGACGTCGTCCGTACGTTGTCAACGGAAAAAGCAAAAGCAGGTGAAGAAGGAATGACCAAATTTTCGCGTGGAAATCGGTTCTCCATTGCTGAGCATCAAGAACGGTTGCCCTAACTTCTGCTAAAACTAAACATTCATTCCGAAGAGAAATCTGTGGATGATGATGAAATTTTTCTCTGCACATAGATACAAAGAAGAATGCCAACGAATATTTGACCTCCAGAATCGCGTGTTATCTTCGTACGAGGTGCTCTCTACCGACGAAGGAGAAAGTACTGATGAGGAGGACGGATCTGACATCGAAGAGATGGGTAAAAATATCGAACATATGTTAGAAAATAAAAAAACCAGTATGCAGGTATGTATTAGAATTAGTAAAGTTAATTTATTCGACGAGTAATACTGGTGTAACTTTGTGTCTTGTTCTTCAGTTGTCGTTAGAACGAGAAGAACAAGAACGTCAAGAGCTGCGCAAAATGATGTATGGTAACAGTGATAAAAAAACCA
This sequence comes from Ericerus pela, assembly GCA_011428145.1. Taxonomy (NCBI): domain Eukaryota; kingdom Metazoa; phylum Arthropoda; class Insecta; order Hemiptera; family Coccidae; genus Ericerus; species Ericerus pela. The sequence goes on from WOFM01000065.1 coordinate 1,345,662, forward strand.
AGGACAAGAAAAAAGAGGAAGAAGATTTTATTAACAATTTTTCTAATAATCAGACAGGTATGAGACATGAGTATACCTGGGTTTTAGGCTTTTCTTGTTATTGGGCTCTGGTGAGGGAAGAGGGCAGTCGGGATCTAATAGCTAATGGTCTCTCGGCATGAATTCTTCAATCGCATGTCACTGCCGTTTTGCGTTGGGAATGCCACGCAGACCACTATTATAAATTTTAAATTTAAACCGCAGATGTTTTTCTTAATGCAGTTTTCAAATGCATTTCCATGTTTTTTAGGGCGTATTTTGAAAATTTATCGCACGTTCCGTGACTCTGAAGGCAAAGAGTACACCCGAATGGAGGTTGTTCGGAAGCCAGGTGTTATCGATGCGTATGTGAAAATACGTACCACAAAAGACGAAGGATTCATTAAACAATTTGCGGTGGTAGATGACGCTCAAAAAGAGGAAATGAAACGTGAAAAACGCCGCATTCAAGAACAACTTAGGCGAATCAAACGCAACCAAGAAAAGGAACGATCCGGTAATGTCCGGCCTCATTCTGGTATTTATGGACTCTTTTTTTGGGATTCGAAGTTAGTTTCATCTTACGCAAATATTGTAATGGATGGGGAATGTATAATGCAGGTTTCCATTCAGTTAAACGATTTAACAACTGTTCTAAAAGTGATTTTCATGACGAAGTTGCTGCTAGTTCCACGCAGATGAATCGACGTCGACCCGTAAAAATTAAACCCGACTTGAAGGTGAAGTGTGGAGCTTGCGGTGCGGTACGTTTTTTCTGTATTATCGTATTCAATGTATTTAGATTTTTTTTTTATTTACTTTAATGACCACCTTTGATAAAATTGTGTTCAAAATTAAAATAAAGGAATCAGTCATTCTGTTTGTTTTCTCCAAGAGGAGTTTGAACGTGTGACTAAAGTTTTTTTCTATTTTACTGGATAACTAAACGATGCACAGTAAAAATACTTCAGTACGAAAAAAATATGTGTAAAATATGAAGCAAAAAATTTTCTGCAGATTTTTTTCGTAACTATCAAATAGGCTGCGATACAGGGTTGTGAAAAAGAGTATTTTTTTCAAAATAATAACAATGTAAATTATTGTCTTATTGATAAGCTAAAAATGGATACAACCGTAACAATGGGTAAAGAAATTAGAGTATTGAAGTGTTCCATCTATATGTAGTCTATAAATCACGTTTAATATTTATATGTACACGATGTCCCTAATAAATCGAATTGAACCTTTAAAAAAAATAAAAAAAATAAGTTTTATTGTATTCACTTCAGCCTAGTCGTACCTATTATTTTAATATGTGAATAAGCCTGGTTTAACTTGAAAAACGTGTGGTAGAATAAGGTTAAACCGAGCTCATCCACCGTTTTAGTATGTACTTGGTACAACCTCGCATTACAACCTTCACAGTACTACTTTTAAAGTGTAAAATTTTAATTTTTTTAGACTGGTCACATGAGAACGAACAGAGCCTGCCCAGAATACCAGAATGCACCATCGCCGTCTGTGAATGTTGCCATGACACAAGAGCAGGAAAACGAATTCTCTAGACAGCTAAATGAGGAAGTAGAAGATTTAATCAATGTAGAGGGTACCAAAGTGAAAATCAGCAGTAAATTAATCAAGGTATTTTTTATTTGTCTTTTCTCAACAAGGGTTGAAGTGTAATATATAAGGTTAGCAATTTTATCTATGGAAATTTAAACAGCACGCCGAAGACATGAAACGTCGATCGTTGCTGTTGAAGGTGCCTAAAGATGCATTATCACGTAAACGTAAGTCAGCTAGTGAACAGCATTGCGATTACCTCAAAAAGTACCAAAAACCGGTTAACCGACGACGTACCGATCCGCTAGTCGTGCTGTCAACCAATTTGGAATCAATTCTTAAAGAGATGCGATCTATGGAAAATGTGCAAGCATTTCTGTTTCCGGTTAACGCAAAGAAGGTGCCAGACTACTACAATATAGTCACTCGACCGATGGATTTACAAACGATTAGAGAAAATATTCGTCAAAAAAAATATCAAACGCGAAAAGACTTCTTGGATGATGTTAATCAAATTTACGAAAATTCGGCGCTTTACAATGGTGAGTGTGGAATTCAAAATTTTTGGTGGTTTATAATAATTGTTTTTTTAGTCACAGTGAGTGATACTGAATATGTCTGAGTAACATTTTTCAAATCATCCCGTGGATCTCTTGAAGTGGTTCTACAGTGTATGTGGTTACAACATAGAAAGAAAATTACATACCTGAATCAATTGAAGTTGAAGAAATACTAGTCAGCGTCGGTATTTTGATTTTAGGTGCTCAAAGCAAACTAACATTGGATGCTAAACGCTTACTTGACCTTTGCTGCAAGCGGCTGGCAGAGAAAGAAGAGAAGTTAATGAGGTTGGAAAAGATTATAAATCCGTTACTCGACGACGACGACCAAGTCGCACTGTCGTTCATATTGACAAATATCGTTGAAAAGCTGAAAAAAATACCAGAATCGTGGGCGTTCATGAAACCTGTAGACAAGAAGGCTGTGAAAGACTATTATGACTTGGTGAAGCATCCTATGGACTTGGGAACGATTTCAGACAACGTAAAAGGTCAGAATCTTCGTCTCCAGTTGTGAAAAGCTCGTAAAGGTTCGCTGAAACCAACGAATGCAAGCAACAAAATGAAGTAAACTAAAGAGGATTACATCAAGTACCTAATTATTAGAAGATGAATACGGTGAATTTAATGAAAATATGCTGCCATACAGCCAAAGCACAAAAAGAAAGATTTTTTTATTTTAGGTGTGACTGCTGTTTAATGTTTAAAATTGGCTATTTGGTTAGAAATGGTAATTTGGTTGTAAATGAGAGTTGTCAGGTCACTTTTTTTCTTTGATTTGAAGTGAAAAGGAAATTTGTAACGAAGTATCGTGCGGAATTTCGACAAGATGAGAAATGTTAATATTATGAGTCATAAGCCGATACATTACACGAAGTGGGGGAGGAATATATTTCAAGAGATCGTTGTATGAGATTTTTCTCTCTTGATGTATCTTGTTGTTCAAACCTCTTTCACTCTTACGGATTTTACTGTTGAAGGTTCAATATGAAATGGTATTTTAATTTGACATAGAAGCGTCTGCTTTTCGTAAAGTTTTCTTTATCGGTAATTTCTTCACCTAGCATTGCGTTCGTTGGCTTCAGAATGCTCTATCTTTAAAAAATCTACGAGTTTGAATAAATGTATTCATTTTATGCGACAGCTCATAAATATCATTCGCGGAAAGAGTTTTTGGCTGATATTGAATTAATACTCAACAACTGTATTATATACAACGGTCGTGATTCTTCTTACTCTGAACGAGCAGAAACAATGTTGAAAACCTCTAGTAGTTGGTTAGATGAGGTGAATACCGATTGCCGAATTTTGATCGATCGTTTTCTCAACAATCGTGGAATTAATTTTTTGATTTGATTTTTTGTAGTACGACGAACATCTGACCATGCTGGAGCAGAAGATAAAATTGGTTCAGGAACGAGCCAAAGTAGATTCGTCGTCGTGGTACGGAGGTGACGACGATCAAAATCAGGAGGTAAACGAAAATTAACACCTTGCCTACTACACGCAAACGGTTCGCTTCTGTAATTTTAACTTTGTGTCTCCGGATCGTATCAATTTGTACAATTATGATTCGTAGTTTTAACCGAAACGCTTTTGGGGTTATTAAAAAATGACATTTTGTATTTAACACTTTACGCCTTACTGTGGAAGGAGGCTCTTTGGGGGAAAATTTTGACTAATAGGCTCGAAGCAAGAAGGCAAAAAGCCGGAAGTGGAGTCCTCTGGTCATACCTGGCCCTGAGTTCATGAGAATGATGCTCCCTGGTTGCCAAAAACGTATTTTACATCATACTCAGTATGTGTGTAAGTAGCAACAATCAGGATAGACCAGGGAGGTAAAGGCCCCTAGTGAGAAAAGGCAGAGATGTAGGGGCGAAGGTGTCACGGTAAAGCATAAATCACCGAGTTTCTTCTTCAGCTTCTTCTGTACGTATTTTTTTAATTCTGGAGAGTAAAATAGCTTGTTATTGTGTAAAAGCTCCGAAATAAAAAAGCCGAAATACCGTGGTAGAATGCGTATGTATTGACACGAAGAATAGAACATAACTGAGCTGATAGAAAATGTAAGAGAACGTATACGATGCGAAATGAAATACAGACCGCCCCAGATAGCGAGTCTGGTCATGAACCAACGTAGATAAGGCTGACATGAATACACTTGATTATTACCTAATAGTGGTTCTAATTCGTCTTATAAATAATCTCCGCTACAATAGAATCTCATAAAAATCCCACCAGTTGGGCTTTCACATATTTAATTTTAAAAAAAAAGGTGCTATGTTATTTTCAGTTACTGCAGAAATCTAGCTTTTAGATTTTCACTCAGAGTTACCAATGTAGTTCCGTGGTTCGGATCGGTTGAATTTTGTAGCTAGCTGATGTAGCTAATTTTGGAAAGTCTCGTTTTATAAAACGATAATTCTGTTAGAGCATTGAATTTCACACACACATATACATACACACACATACATATACACACATACACACATATATATACACACATAAACACATACACACACACATATACAGGGTGATGCACGACATCATACACCATTCAAAAACTCCATTTGGTGTGTGATGTTTTGCATTAAACTAAAAATTATGCTACTTTCAATGAGTATTGACGCACCATAGGAAATATCATGTTAAACAAAAAAATTAGATGTATTTAGTACAATTACATACAAATCGATAGCAATTCCCTGTGAGTAAATATGAAATTACGTATTATTGATAAGAGTAAAAAACCACAGATTCAACTTTTTGGAATGGAGCAAACAATGACAGGAAGTTGGACCCCCTCAGAAGTTTTATATTCTAGTTGGTAGTTTCGCCTCTAGTATTTCCCCGTACCATTGCAAATCAAATGCTGCTGCTGGATCAATATGGGGCAAATTATAAAATGGACAATGTAAAACAGTTAATAATTGAAAGTTAATTGATGTATAAACGAATGCAAATTGGAAAAGCTGTGTACAACGTATTAGGTATTATTATGATTATAATATTGTTAGTTATAAAGCTGAAATCAAATTTTTGAGGGTTGGTCGATAATTCGCAGCGCATATTTCGAATTTTATGTAATGAAAATAAAAAACTTACAATGCTCGTGGATGGTGCGTCAATACTCATCGACAGTAACATACTTTTCACGTTAATGCAAAACATCACACTCCAAATGGAGTTTTTGAATGGTGCCTGATGTCGTGCATCACCCCGTATACATAAAAAAAATTAGATCAAAATGAAAAAATGGTACCAATTGTTTTCTTTTCTCATGAGACGGAGAATTTTCATCATCACCACCCCTAACCCTTTTGTGAGGCAATTTTAATACCCTTTTGCAAGCAAACTGGGTAAGAAAGATGTCACCTAGTATACATGCCTATAATTTTTCCACGAGTAGAATTCATTTTCACGTTAATTATAGTCTTGTTTTTTTTTTTGTTTAAACACAGAGTTTGGGTAACTCGCCCGTGTATTTGAAATCACAAAATGATATTGGCGATGTAGTTGATGTGGATGCGGATAGTAAAGATTTTGTGAAGACGGAAACGCAGCAATTACTCGCTGACGGTAAATAACTTCTTTTCTGCTTATAATCGTCAAGCTTTTTGAACGATTATCGCGTTAGTGGTTTAAAAATCGTTTTTTGTTTCTCCATCAGATCTTCATTGTTCAAGCGAAGACGACGAGGCGGACGATGACGACGACATGATGGAGGAGGTAAAATGTGATTTCAACGATCCATCGGCGATCGACTACAACCAAACGCAAGTAGCTGCTGCTGAAGCAATGATGCAGTTGGGAAATTTCTCCTATTGTTCGGAATCTGGTTCGGGTACGTGAAATTTTATGCCCCATGCACTCCCGTACGGTTACGGATTGTAAATCTCGCGCCATTTCGGCGATTGTAAAATGTATTATTTATGAAATATCATTAATCACACCATTAATATTGGTGTTTTTACCTTGTGTTTGACGAGTGAGGTATTGAAACGAGGAAGATGATGACGCATGATGACTTGGAGAGTTGGAGTATGTATGGTTGCGAATTCTCGGCAGTGAAGGGGCTCCGACATTGGAGTTAAAAAAATTTTCTTTTTAGTATTTTAGGCGTGTGTTCCAACATAAATATCTCGTCAAAAATGCATTTCTAAAAAAAAGTGAAAAAATAAAACAACCTTATATTGATAATCAAGAAAGGAATAACTTTCGTATAGAACTTTTTCCCCTATAAATAATAAATAAAAACTTCTCGGTAATATGATATAAAGAAGGATTGCCTGTTGATAGACTATCTCAAAATGGACGAACGTTATTATTTTGAGTATGTTTTTTTTTTTTTACTATTTATTTTTTTATTTTTTCCAATTGTATGACGAAAAATTCGACAAAATGAGAAAAGACTCCACCCAGTATTCCAATACACAAAAATATCAGTTGACTGAAAAAAATTAAAAAAAAAGTTTTCCAATTCCATATTCGAATCTACATCTCAAGCGTCCAAAAATCCTATTTAACCACTGAGCCACGGCGGTAGTTATTGAAGTTGGTTTGTCGCAGACATACAATCTCACGATCAGATAAAAATACATACAAGATATGGATCCACATTGTGATGGTCTATCAACAGACACTCCTTACAAGTATTGAATTGATAACCTCCTCCTTTTTTTTTCGAAATTTGTTACAAAGTAAACTTCTCTCAACGAAAAATATCTACCTTAGGGGAAAAGAAAAGCAAGATATACTCCCATTTTGACATAGCTGAAAAAATATAACAACACAATAAAAAAAAAAAAAAATCCACCACTTTACCCGCTATTTTTTGTATACATACATATATATATATATATATGTAAAAAGAACACTCTTCTTTTTCAAATGACTACAATTTCGTATGTTACTCTCGTTCTTTCATGAATTTGTAATGTTTATTTTTGTTTGACCTACATAAAGAAATTGACTATCTAATATTTACCGTTCCGATCTTATTATCTTTAAGTTACGTCATTTCATGTATTATCGACTCGACCATCCTTTGTTAAATGACATCATTTTTGACCATACTCAACATGACTATTTTCCTTTTGTAATGAACGTCGATTTCATTTATCAAATTCATTCATTCGTCCGTTAATTGCCGTTTCAGAAAGACAGATAAAACCTAGTCGTATCTTCGTTCGTTTCTTTGTGTATAATAATCTTGAATTTTCTAATTTCACTACCGTTTTTTAATCGTGTCAATAAACTCTGCTTTTGATTACGAGTTCACAAAACATTATTTACGTGCAAATTAGATCGAGTGGAATACCCAGAAATGAACTTACAAATTAGAAAATACTTTTTAAAATCCGGAAATTTTTTTCTTTTTCGCGATGGCTTTGACCAAAATACAATTGTTAATAATGGCTGAGGGTACCGATAAAACAACCACAGTGAATCTAAAAAAAATACGTTTGTTTGGAGATGGAATATGGTTCGCCTTTCCCGAAGAACTACAAAAGGCCACACTCCATAAAGAGCTTATGGCCTTGGGTCCTCCAAAGAGCGCTGCATCGGTCCGACGTTCAAGGGGACAATATAGGATAATCAATGTCTCCATCCCCTTGATGTGGCCAAACTGTACCTCAACAGCGACGAGAACTTCGTATTCAAGGACTACCTCCTCCCAGAATTTTCACCCTCCGACCAAGCCAAGCTGAAAGAGGACACCGACCAACCCATGACCTCTTCAAAGAAGGACAAGGATGAGTCAGTGACCAGCATGAGTCAGTGACCAGCATGAGTCAGTGACCAGCATGAGTCAGTGACCAGCATCATGAAACACTTTCTCATAGAAAAATTTTCACCTAAAAACAAAAACGTCATCGCTTGGTGCAACGCCTTCGAAAGAGAGTCACAGCGGTTCAAGTTAGATGGCCAGAAACAAATCGAAGTCTTCAAGAGCTGCTTAGAAACATCGATGGCAGATTGGTTCACCATCAACTAGAAGAAACTCAGACTAAACACTGCATGGTCCAACTGGAGAGCAGATCTGATAGCCACTTTTGCAGACTCCTCCTGGAAAACAATACGGTACGCCTACAACTATAGATACATGAGCGGTTCGTATATAGAATTTGTTGTTAAAAAAGAAAAACTTTTGTTAGAATTAGACAGGAATTTGCCCGACCTTGTGATATTAGATTTAATTATTTTGGGACTTCCCGTCCATATCCAAAATTCTTTTAAAAAAAATGTCGTCACGTCTCTTCAGATTTTGCATGACAAACTAAAAAAATTTGAGACGGAAGACAAAAATGACCAAAATAATAAAAATATAACCTTTTTAAATAAAAATAAAACTTCTAATACAAATAATTTTGAAATAATGAACCAAAAAAATAATAATAATAACCAACACGAGAGAAAATCTAGCGGTGCAGAAAAGAAACCTTGCACTAATTGTGAAAAAAGAGGCTTTTCTGAAAGGTACCACCCGGAGGCTCTTTGTTGGTTTAAAGATAAGCCAAATAATAAAAAAACAATTAATAAATTAGAAATTGAAAACTCCGTATCCGATGATGAAACAAAAAACTAAATCACCCCCTGCTGATTAAAATAAATTTATGCCTTAACGATAGCATTTTTTGTAAAGGAATTTATGATTCGGGTTCGAATATCTCTATAATCAATAGAAACCTAATCAATTCTATGAAAGTTAAGGCTTTTAAATTCGTTAATAAATCTTTTCGGATGTTTAGCGGGTATGAGAAAGTTTTAGGAATAGCCAAAATAAAGTTAAAAATTTTTTCACAAAATAAAGAAGTTTATGTTTTCGTTCTTGATGAAAAGGAATTTAATTACGATTTTTTAATAGTTTTAGACCTAATTCGAGAATTTATCCTTTGCCAAGACAAAAACTTAAAAATTTTTCAGAAACAAAAAGAGAATACTAAAATTTTTTTTGAGAAAAATTATAATTTAGAAAATTGTAACGTAAAAATTTCAAAGACAGAGTTAAATTTAGAACATTTATATGACGAAAAGAAAAAGAAATTAAGAAAGGTCATTCAAGATTATGATTATGTTTTTGCAAAGAGTAAATACGACGTCGGTAAAGTCACGGACTATTGTGCTGTAATTAAGCTAACTGAACATAAATATGTCTCGCAAACCATATCGATGTAACATAATCGACCAAAAAGAGATAGAGAGCCAAATTTCAAAGCTTCTTGCAGCTGACATGATTGAGGAGTCGACCTCACCCTTCGCTGCTCCTGTGACTTTGGCTTATAAAAAAAATGCCGAAGGTGTGAAAGTAAAAAATAGAATGTGCGTCGACTACTCAGCTTTAAATAAAATAATTGTTCCCGAGAGTCAACCATTTCCCCATATTGAGGATCTAATTGTGAAAGCTAGAGATTGTAAATGGTTCTCAGTTCTTGATATTAATAGTGCCTTCTGGTCCATACCCATAAGAAAGAAAGATAGATACAAGACAGCCTTTGTAACACAGACTGGACATTACAATTGGAAAAACATGCCTTTTGGATTAAAAACTAGCCCCACAATTTTTCAAAGAATATTAAGAAACATATTAAAGAGAAAAGACCTAGATGATTTTTGTGTGAATTATATAGATGATATTTTAATTTTTTCAAAAACATTCGAGGAACACATAGAACAATTAAAAATACTTTTTACATCTATATATGAAGAAGGGTTCAGACTTAATCTGACCAAATGTGACCTCGCACACAATAAAGTAAAATATCTAGGTCATTACATTCAAAATAATGCGATTCACCCCATTTTCGATAATGTATTACCGGTTCGGGACTTCCCAACCCCAAAAAATCAAAAAAACGTAAGACAATTCCTCAGTAAAGTAAATTTTTATTGTTCTTACATGCCAAATTCATCAATAATTTTAGTCCCTTTACACAATTTATTAAAGAAAAACACACCTTTCATATGGAACAATAAATACGAGGAAAGTTTTAAAAAAATTAAAGATTTATTATGTTCCGAACTGTGCCTTGCAATATTTAATCCAAATAGGGAAACAATTGTACAAACCGATGCCAGTCTGGAAGGAATAGGTGCAATTTTGAAACAGAAACAAGATGACGGATCTTTCAAACCTACTGCTTTCTTTTCAAAAAAACTTAACGAGGCCCAGAAAAGAAAAAAAGCAGCTTTTCTAGAATGTTTGGCCATAAAAGAAGCCCTAATGTATTGGAGACATAGATTATTGGGACTGAAGTTCAAAGTTTATTCTGATCATAAATCCTTAGAAAATTTAAAAATTAACACAAAATTCGATGATGAACTTAGAGAATTAATGCTTCAATTGTCCCAATTCAATTTTAAAAATAGAATATGTGCCGGGAGAAACAAATAATGAAGCGAATTGTTTGTCTCGCAATCCTGTTTTGGATAATTTTGAGGCCTCTTCCGAACTCAGAGTCGTCAATCTTATTGAAATAAAAGAAATAATAGAAGATCAAAAAACGGCACTTAATGATTTTAAAAAACTTAAAAATGATAAAGTAATAATTAAAAATTACGTAATGTTCCCAAAACAAAAAAGCAAAAGAAAAAATTATAATTTCGGACAACTTTGCCAAAGAAATAATAAAAAAAAAACCATTTACAATTTGGACACGTAGGGTCCAATCAAATTCGACTAACTTTATTTCCCCTTTTTTATAACGAAAATTTTAATCAATTAATAACAAATTTCTGCCAAAATTGCACTGTCTGTATTAAGAACAAAAGCCAAATACCTATGAAATTTGGACATCTTTTTCACCTTGGACCAGCTAAGGAACTTTTCAAATATATGTCCGTAGACACAATAGGAGGTTTTGCTAAAAATAATTCAGAAGAAAGATATTGCCACTTATTAGTCGATCACTTTACTCGTTTTGCCTTTACATTGACCTCCAAAACTCAAAATTCTAAAGTTTTATAACTTTATTAGAAATAGCCCTCAAAAGAGGAAACAAAATCTCAAATCTACTAGCCGATCAATATGGAGGTCTGAACTCTAAAGAATTTAAAGATTTTACTAAGCAAAATAATATTAATTTGATATTTACGGCAGTAGATTGTCCATCTTCTAATGGATTTAATGAGAGACTTAATCAGACCTTAGTTAACAGGCTGAGATGTAAAGCAAACGAGAATATCAAAAATAAAAAGAAATCTTGGTCCCTTTTATTAAAAGAATGCGTAAAAGAATATAATGATACTATACACTCTGTCACTAAATACCCTCCGAATTACTTAATGAACAATGTAAAAATTAAAGTAATTTCCAAATTCGGAGATAACGTAACTGATTTAGCAAAAGACAGAGAAATCGCATTCAATAATTCATGTAAAAACCATAATATGAACAAGAAAAGATTTGACAAAAATAAAGTAAAGAGTAATTTCAAAGTAGGGGACCTCGTATTTGTTTTACATGGAAATCCTCTAAATAAAAATAAATTGGACGAAATCAGAACTGGACCTTATAGAATTGTAAAACAAATCTCTAGCTCAATTTTTCAGGTTGACTCCGGCTATCAGAAGCAAGAATCAAATTTTTACCATGTTTCAAAGCTGTATCCGTCCGTTATTTATTAATGTCTTTTGTTTACAGGGTGTGGGGATGTAAAAAGAACACTCTTCTTTTTCAATTGACTACAATTTCGTATGTTACTCTTGTTCTTTCATGAATTCGTAATGTTTATTTTTGTTTGACCTACATAAAGAAATTGACTATCTAATATTTACCATTCCGATCTTATTATCTTTAAGTTATGTCATTTCATGTATTATCGACGCGACCATCCTTTGTTAAATGACATCATTTTTGACTATACTCAACATGACTATTTTCTTTTGTAACGAACGTCGATTTCATTTATCGAATTCATTCATTCATTAATTCGTCTGTTAATCGCCGTTTCAGAAAGACAGATAAAACCTAGTCGTATCTTCGTTCGTTTCTTTGTGTATAATAATCTTGAATTTTCTAATTTCACTACCGTTTTTTAATTGTGTCAATAAACTCTGCTTTTGATTACCAATTCACGAAACATTATTTACGTGCAAATTAGATCGAGTGGAATACCTAGAAACAAACTTACATATATACTTAGTGTGGTAAAAAGTGGATTTGCTCACTGAAAAACGTTTGGAGGAATGCCACTCCATGATATATTTATACTCAAAGATAAATATTGAGAGAAAAAATTTTTATTTCATGTTTTGATAACCCGAATTTCTAGCTTACCTACTTAAAATACCATCGTTCATCGTTTAGTTGTGTAGTTAGTTGTTGCCAGATCTGTCACAAAGAGGAAAACTTCTTTTCACTGATGGCTGATGGGTATGTAAGAGATTGAAAAATTTTGAAGATGGAAAGTAAATAAGCTATTCGGGAAGAGTACCTATAGTTACTGTTGAATCATTATGAAAAATTGGCAATTTTAACAAAAAACAACAGTTCAACTAGAAAGAAAAACTCAGTTTTCAACCATGTTGGTTTGAAAGATAATCATTTTTCAATTCTTTTTATTTGAATATTGGTTGAGATGATAATTATTATCAATTTGCAATACCACTCTATTTTTTATAGGAAATTGAATTATTAAAATTCTGTATTTAAAGAATTTTTCTCTAACGTTGCTTATTTTTGTAATACAAGGAAAAAACAATAATCAAATCGTGTGAAGTTTATTCTAAATCAGTTCGCTGCTTGTAACTTCTTATTTACTGTTTGAGAGGAAAAAGGTTTTTTACAGAAATCCTTCCTTTTTCAGTTACCTATCCACAAACGAGTTATTCTCTGATAAATGCATTTTTAACAAGACATTTGTGATAAATGTATTTATGCCCAAAATACTACTATGAAAAAATTACTTAGAGCTGTAATATCTCAACCCCTTCAATGTGAAGAGTAGGCGAACGTGTATGAATAATCATTCTTGGCATGTGTTACTAATTGACTAGGTGTGTTCGTTTAGGCATCGGATTTTATAATCCGTTTAAAATCTGATTCTCATAGTTTCTGATCAAATTCATTCCAGATTCAAAACAAATCTTACAAAATGTAGGTGAACAAAAGAGTTTGGTCATTCGTTTTACCTAATTTTCCTCTTCTGGATTCTGATCTTGTATTCTATTTCTTTATGATAAGATTGAATAAATTTAAAATTTCAAGTTTTAAAACTGAAGTCTGAACTCCGAAATCTGAACTGAAGGTTAGATTGAATTGCGAGATCCTTTCACTGAAAAATTCGGTCATCATATGTCCTTCATTATTTAGCCCAGTCATTTTCCCATTAACATCCATTTTGAAGATTTAGAATAATTTTAATTCACACGTAAAAATGTAACAACAACTAATGGAACAAATGGAACCAACTTCGAACAAATATTTGAATTCATACCGTCCCTATCGCGTATCAAATGTACATTAGAATTCGAATCTATTTTCAGAATCTACTCCAGAGTAGATTCACTTTCTTTGGAGAATCCAAAGCGAAACCGAATCCAGAAACTGTCATGACTGTCCGAACGAACAACGTTGGATTCTAATCAGCTGGCAAAGCGAACGTACAAATGTATGAATCTGCAAGGAATATGGACTGTTACTTGGTAGCCTCAATTGTGCGTATAACGAGGATTTTCGTTTTCCTAAGTGTGACGTATTTCACGCACACTAGCACACATACAGCCGATTCAGCGTGAAGTAGAATAATACTTTATGTATCATTTTACTCACGCTAGCACACCAATGAAATGATCGAGCGTACCCAGTAACGAAGTAGTATATATATACCTTGTGAATCTGCTTAACTCCATGAATCAGTTTCGTGAATCCCTTCCGAAACGAACACACCCACAATCTTCCTGGTTTCAGTACTTGAACATGATGAAGATTCATTGAAGGAACAGGTGCACTCCTGATTCAACCGAAACCCGTGCGCTGAGAAAAATATTGTAAATTTTATAATACTGATTTCATGTGGGTAAGTGCTGGTTGTACCAAATAAATAAACCGCCGATTAGCATGGTTAAGTTTTTATCAGTTAACCAAAGCTTATCCCACTGTTTAAAGATGGTACAACTGGGCCTAACTCTCTGATTTTCAGTTTCTTTTAATGACTTTTATCTGAAATTTTGACTAAATAAACTATTCGAGTTAAATTTACTCTGTTCGAGTACCCAAATGAAAAAAAAAACACTTATGATACTGTTTTTTTATAGTTAAGTACGAATTCGCAGGATTTTTTGACATTCGGCTTTTTATCATAAATTTTTAATCAAATTCCTCAAAAAAAAAAAAAATTCGCACTTAATGTTTTGTGTACTTACTGCTCGAATATTTAATATCTGTTAACGGAAATACCGAATAAAATTCACAGAAAATGACCGAACGAGAAAATGCAGTTCTCCGATGTTCAGCTATTTTTAGTGAATTTGCATGAATCTGTGGAAAAATACGTCGAAAAATCAGCGATTTGTGTGATTTTTCACCGTAAAGATTGAAAAAAATTACCCATAATTTACGATATTCACTTGACAAAAAATGTGCAAAATTCACAATCTTCAAACAGTTGTGCGTGCGTAAAATTCGTATGAAATGTGCCGAGTTGCCGCGAAATCAGCGGACCACGTGTTGATTTATTTTCTGTTCGGCTTCGCTCGCAGGTCGGCTGCAAAAGCTCTATGATTTGCTCCTCTCTAACTTCGACAGTAATATTTGTGCCGAAGGCGGCCCAACCCAACCGAAACGTTTTCTCACTCTGTCTCTGTTTACAGATGTTTTGGCCGTCGTCGACGGTTACGACTGCGAATTGCCGTGCAACCAAGCGACGGAAAACAAAAACTTCGACGTCGACGATTTTCTGTTGTGCGACGAAGACGACGTTGAGGCAGGCAAACGCGAGTACCAGCAGCTGATGTCCTCCTCCGGTGGTGCACCGCCGCCGCCGTCGCCGCAAGAGCCGAGCACCGTGCAAAAGGATTTGGAGATGAGTGACTCGGACGACGACGACGACGACGACGATGATAACGACGTCATCATGGAGGACGTCCTGGAGGACGAGGACAAGCGACTGGACGTCAGCGAACGGCGTCGGTACATCGACGTGCCTGAAAAAGTGGTCGCCTTCGACTGTGTCGCAGAGATGGACGATGACGATCGCGACGATTTGTGGTTTTGAGTGTCGGCGGCCGTGATTTTGACCGTCGCCGCCATCCGCACTGCGTATCTGCGGATGGATTTACGAGTTTGACGTGGGCTGAATTTGATCATCGCCTGCCCTTTTCATGCGAGGAGTTTTACGTCGACGAGCCTACCCGAAGGGTATACGTGCCTATCAGGAGATGCCAAGTGTTTTTTGTGATGAAAGTCTCCTTTGTGTCTTCCTCCACTTCGAGAGACCGCGCTTTTTCCTCTTTATTTCATATTCTTTGTTTGTGTTTGTGTGTGTGTGTGTGTGTTTGTGTACCTGGCCTTCCTTTAATGTTGTGTGTTTTCGTGAAATATCGCGCCTCACTACCGCGTTATTTTCAATCATTTCTATAGTTATTTATGTTGTTCGTTGAACTGTTGAATTAATATTTTTCTCTTTGCCAATTTTTTCCCCCTTCACCTATTAACGTTTGTTTTCAAAAAAAATTCGTTTTCTGTCAGCGAAGATTCGCTTGATGATACTGCTTAGCAGGCCTCAATTTGTTGAACTTTTTTATCCTATGTATTATTAGGCTGGAATAAAGTTAAAGTTCTATTGTTTACGTTAACTTACTGCGTACCTATTTTACGGTTTCAGTTTATTGGTCATTCATTCGAATAACTTTTTTGAAATAGCAATACGCAGTTTGGCATCTTTCAGTTTCTTTCTTTTGACAGAATTTCGTTTTCTTATGCACTTTTATTTTACTGACCGTCAGACCAGACTCAGTAAAACTGGATTTAGAGTTATGGTTACTAAAACTACATTTACACCAAATAGACGGGCGAACTATATGAACTTTTTCATTTGCTCGTTTGATACAAATACAACTATCCAACGAAAAAACCACAGAAGGAACAAAGTTTGCATCACGAGCAGTAGCGAACAACAACCAACATTCTGTGACACAGTAAATGTATGAAAAAATCGAGTGAACAGTGATCCCATATGTTTGTTGATGTAAACCAAAAGTACGTTGTGAGTATAGTCATGTGACTTGTGAGTGTGAAACCGGCGTTCACCTTTCATCATAAAGATAGGATGTGTGGATACCCAGGTATAAATACGAAAATCCGGGCCACCTACGTTATTTTTTTTCATAAATCGCTAGTTGGTTATTTAAATGACAGTCGATACAAAATTTAACATTTTACAAAAATACGCTCACTGTGGTTAATGTGCGGCAGATATTTTATCTTTTCTAAAATGGATTTTTTTTATTTGAATAATACCTAGCCCATGGTGATTCTGATCAAAGATTGATATAAGCTTCCAACCCTATCATAAAATTTCCATCGTGTTTATATTTTTTAAAAGATTTGTTCGATATACAAATTTTTTTTCTTCAAAAACTACCCGTTTAATTCGGAATAGTACGACAATTCAACTTTTAAGAAATTATTCGATTTAATAGGGTCAAACTGAGAAAAGAAATTTCAAACTGTTAGTTCAATTAGGAAAAGTGTGGTAATTGAATTAAGAAAAAGCAGTTTGATTCACCAACTAAAAATAAAATTTTTATGCTCAAAAAGTGCCAAATTTCCATTTTTCTAAATTACAACAGTGTAATAAAATCAATTTTTGTTTCAAGAAAAAATAAACTCCAGGTTAACGGAGCATCAAAAAGGATATCTTAGTGAAACCAAAAGTGTATAACATTTTCTACCTAATACCACGGTGTCTTTGATATATTGCCAAAAATTTTGGAAATGCCATATTGACCTGGACTTCAAGTTCACTCAGTATTGACTTCTTCCTAACCTGGACTCTAATTTCACCCATTATTGTTTCTGGCCTGACACAAAACCGGCTAAAATGATCATTTTCTATTTTAGAATTGTCTGCCAAAAATGGGTCAGCCCTTGACATCGCTTTCACACAGCACTTTTATGTAATTGTGGGCGAAGCTAACGTGAAGAAAACCTGCTGTCTATAAACTGGCGGCCAATTGACTCTACTTTTATAAATCGGGTAGCGTATTTCACAAATGTGTATACGAATAGCTATAGTAAGTGAAACGATGCTCTGATTGGCTAGAAAAACTTTATCACCGCTCTATGTTGTTCTGTTATCACAAATTTTACTCGATAACTTGACTCCCTATCACAAGTCTCAACACAAAGTATTAAAGTAATGCCATTTCAATCTCAGTAAATCACACAATTCCAATTTATCAATGATTATAATTATATTATATTTATTTTAAAATGAACATAGGAGGCTTTATTCTGAATTTGTAGGAGTATGAAGTGATGGAAAGTGAGATTATTTCAAGTGATCATTTTAAATTTGTAATTCGAGTGCAAATAGATGACGAGAACAAACTGAAACAATTTCTATTCGAAATTGAAAAATTATCATGTAGTTCTTGGATTGTAAAACAAGAAATGAGAAACCGAACCAAAAATTCAAATCAAGACTGAAGAAAACAAAAACTGGAAAGCGCAAATACACTACCAATTTTGAAGAAAACTGGCTGAGTGATTCACATGTTGAGAGCAGAAGCAGTTAAATTTGAAATTAATTAATTTATGTAAAAACTAAAAATTCTTCTTATTTGCCATTAACGCTAATGATAATCGGCGATAATATTGTTGATTTTTTTTTGAAACATAAAAATGCAGAGTTGTTCCATTTGTATTGCTATTTGATATACCACTTGATGAAAAGGGCCAATCACAGCGTTGTTTAACTTAATGTAGTTATTCGTATACACATATTTATGAAATACGCAAGCGGGTACCTTAGATGTCTAACTTCAAGAAAAACGCACCGATATGTATTGCCTAACCAGCTCCTTAAAAGTAGGTCATGATAAGAGAGACTACTACAACATTAACACTGAACTGCATTGAAACATGAAAGGATGGTTTCTTAGCTCCTATTTGAGGTAGAAAGTTGGGGTTGGCATGACTGGAAAGATTAGAGAATTTACTCGAGATCTAAGTATGTCAGTATTAATATTAACGTACCTATTTTCCAAAAGAATATACAACTATCGCATTTGGTGCAGTGACGGAACGTATGGAAAAGCGCTCATCCTCAGTTGTTGATCACAAATATATAGATCACTCAAATTCTTTTCTACACAATATACTTACGGACATATGAGGTACAACTGCAATGCTGAAAATTCATTCTTAAAATAATTTTTTCCATTTTAATTAACAGTTTCATTCATTTACAAATTCCAATTATAAAATTTGGCAACACAAAAAAAACTTAAGTCGGCGCCTATGATAGATATATTTATACTTTTTTCTCATTTTGACACTTTTGGGGGGCAATGAAACTTGTAGTGTTCGAAGCTTTCATGGGCTACACATTCGTATTAAAATTTTTGAAATTCATTTGCTAGTTTCGTAGGGAGGGGTTCTGAAAGTGTTGCAAACCCACCTTGTTGTCATCACACTAATTCCTGTAAATTAAAAGATTTTGGTTTGAAATTTTTATGGCAGTCGAAGATTATTAGGGACTGGTTTGGTATCGAATTCGAGTGAAATCGATTCACTGGTTTTCGCATGGCAGAAATTACAAAATTTGACACTTTTGAAAAATACGCGTCACTTACCGCGGTTTATGCTTGGAAGAGATATTTTTATTTTTATTTTGGCTATAAAATGCCTAATTTTTTACAAATAAAAAAATTAATTTGGAACAAATGTTTCTTATGGTCTGTTCTAACAAGTTAGTGATTTTGGTGCAGATCTGCCTGATGGTAAAATGGTATTTACATTGCAGCTATATTTCGAATATTATTTTGGTTTTAAAATGATTGATTTTGAAGCAAGAAATTTGCTTCAAAATATTACTTTAATTTATTACAACACGCTAGCAACTCTGGTGAGGATCGACGGGAAGGTACCCTTCTAAAAAATCTATATTTATCTCAATTTTGAAAGAATACCTTTTTTTTTCGCGATACGTATCGCAAAATGCGCGATCAGGTTTCTGTTTTGTTTTCATGTCCAAAACATAGAATTTCAGACCAGGGAGCATAAGGTTTTTAGAGAGAGCAAAAGTCAATACCGATCAGACTCCTTCCCTAATGGCGCATTGAACGACCTTGACTTTTGCAACTTACAACACACGCCTGTGGCTTGTGTTGCAAATCATGTCTTCAAGGATCACTCAATTTGCCCTCTCTCAGCAAAATATACCATTAACTGCGTAATTTTTTGTTAACTGTTACAAAATTTGGTACAACTATCGCACTTAAATAATGAATTAATATAACTTTTTAGTAACTAATTTTCTACTTTTCGAAAACCTATACTTTTTCTAACGGAGCTCCTGCTGCCTTAGAGTTTTTTTTAATATTTTATACCGAAAAGAAAAAGAAAACGCGCCTTTGATACTCATAGTAACTCACGTTAGTTTTATGATGATATAATTTTCGAGCCCTTTTCATTTCATTTTCCTTTTTAAGATGGAAAAAAAAAAAAAAAAAAAAGCTCAATGACTAACCATTTTGGCGTATTACACATTGGTGCTGATTCATGCGAATTCGTGCGAATAAAATTCTTTTATGAATCATATTATATGTTTAGTTTCAAGTATATATAAAACGGTCTGCTTTACATTTGAGAATTTTCAGCTTCCACGACGACGCGTTGTTTTAATCAATTTATTAATTGGAAATAAGACAAAAATTAAGTTATACATACCTATCTGGAGATAAAATATTGATTTGAGAGTATACCTACCGTCATGAAGTGATTAGGTGCGGGTTATTTATACGATGTTTTTTTTCGTCAAAAGTATGCCCTCCAAATTTTTTTATACGACCTTTTTGTCAGAGAATGCAAAAATAATCGATTAATTAAGTACCTATAGGTGCCTATCCTAGATGACATTTGTTTCAATAGCTTTTAATATGTTGCAAATTTTCAATAATAAATTGAAAAAATTTACAAATAAAAGTAATTTCATAAGTATTTTTAAATTTGGTTAAAAAAAGTAATAAATTTTTTTTTGGGGTGGCGTGGAAAGTGTAAATTAATTTTTTGGTTTTAAAAAAGTAAAATTATTAATCATTATTTGGATTTAAAAGAAAAAACCAATCATTTCCATTTTTTATGGGTCATTGGGGAGTTGTAAAAAATTGTGTGTCACACACATGTGAAGTAAGTAATTGATACTTATATGATCCTTGCAGCACAAGTCAAAGGCGAGTGATGTGAATCACACGAGCAGCAATCACCTACTTTGCACGAGTGTCACATACCATTTTTTTCAAGGACCGCAAAAAAAAAATTAACCAAGTAAAAATTGTTTTGAAAATGTATTTAAACGATACAAAAACCGCAAATTTTCTTTTAATTTGCCTTTTTTCATTTGTTTATTTTTAAGCAGCTAGGAATGAATAAAACTTTTAAGAGAATGCAGATTTAAGTAAACTTTATCTTCTTTCCAGCCGTACTAACCCCAGCTTTCTAAGTTTAATAGCGGCTGACAAATTACTGATTAAAAGTAAAAGAGGTTTCTAGATTCCAAAAAATGGCGAACTTTCTGTTAATTTTTTTTTTTCCTTCGTTTATTTTTATGCAGCTGAAGATGATTAAAAAACCACATGAAAAATAAATTCCAGCATATTTTCTCTTCTTACCAGAAATTCCAACTCCAGCTCTCTAGCTTAAATAGTGGCTGAGGAATTATTATACGAATGAGGAGGGGTTTGTAGATTCCAAAAACCAACCAATTTTATATTAATTAACGTTTTTTTCGTTTGTTTATTTTCAAACAGATGAAGATAGTTGAAAAATCACGGAAATTTTGTAAATTTTATTCTCTTTCCAGCAACACTAACATTAGCTTTCTAGCTTGAATAGAGGCTGAGGCATCAGTAAATGAAATAAGAGAGGTTTGTTTCAAAGCTGAAATGTAGTGTTCAGTTCACTATTCAATTGAAATGGCAACTTGAAGTTTTTCGCAAAATCCGGATGTGTATCATAATGTTTGATGAAACATAGTGCGCATACGCAGCCTATAGGCAGTGATTTAATAATCTTAGCACGTACCAAGTAGCTGCGCATGCGCGAAATTTTATTTTTCGACATTGTGGTAAAATCTCCTACTTTCAGGTGTAGTTAACACGCGTTAAAACGTCTGTTCTTATGGCATGTATTGCAAAAATAACTATCATATCGTTGGTAACTTCAGTTGAGAAAATAAAATTCCAGAAAATGCGTTTTTCATTCTTCTCAATTTTCGCGATTCATTTAAAAGAAAAAAAAATGAAGGGCATTGAATTTTTCTCCTAATTTTTGACACGATGACGCGAAGAATTGAAAAAATTACGACACACTCTCGAAATGCTCCCTCTTCCTCTCAAGGAACCGTTGCCAATGAATATTTCAGAATAGAAATTTCTACCACTTAATTTTTCGTATTACTATGTGGCTCCAGAAGGGTGGCTACTGAGTGGAATTTCTATTTACTAATTTTTCATCATTCGTTTTTTTTTTTTTTCTGTCTTGCATTTTTCCTTTACCTATTTGTTTCTTTTACTTATTTGTTTATTCATTTTTTTTTGAACCTGACAGCCTCGTCGAATAAATATAAATGTTCGATATTATTTTGTACCCCATTCTCTGGCATGAAAATTTGCCATTTGTTTCAACGCATGCTAAGAACGAATATACAAAGCGCGTACGGCGAATGTATAAATTTAGAAGCAAAATATAGCGAATCTCAGAATAAAACGTATATATGATGTAGTCCATGATGCGGTTGGGTCTTCATAAAATATATAACAAAAAACGAAAGAAAATAAAAGAAGAAATCATTAAATTAAAAGTCCAGTAAGTCCACTGCGTACGATTCGGATTTCATTAATTTCGAGTGCTTTTTTTATTCTTTTTTTTTTTTTTTTTTCGAATAAATTCGTATTTTAAATTATTGCAATACATTTTTACTAATTTTTTTGATTGTTTTGAATACAATAGGTACAGTGCATGTGACTTATGAAACAAAGGCGATTATAGTTTGCGTATTTTGTGAGCGTACTGCTTGCCGTGGTCTGCATATATGTGACGCCAGCTTGTTTTTTTTCTCGACCATTATTGTTTGCAAAATAATAAAACGACAGTGAAAACATACGCATAAAAAAATTGTGTTTCAAACTTTCGAAGATATAATGCGTTTTTATGCTGAAATAATTTCGTTGCGAACTCCATGAAATATTTGCTTTCGTGAAATTGCGGAGCTACCAGTGTCAAAATAAAATTTCAGCCCAACTGCTGGATACCTGAAATCTGAAAGTAAGTGAAAATTCGTGAATTTTGATTTTTTTTCTAAGCCTAATAAAATATGTTTAAAATAAGGTGAAAATGGAATATTAATTATAGATACATTAAGAATAGGTTATTGGTAGGTAGGTACTTCAGTATAAAAATAATTCTCCTAAAATTCGTAAAAAAAAAGTTATTAGACTTTTTATTTATAATTATTGTCGTAACGGCTGAAATACAGAATGGTATGAAAGGGTATATTTTATTTTTTCGAAATCATAATAATCAGTAGGTACCTATTATTTTTTTAATTAAAAAGCTGAAAATGAATATATGAAGGTACAGACGAAAAGACGGCCAAAGAAGTTACATAGGTGATGAAATTTTTCATCAATATGCGGTTCTATACATTAAATTTCGTGCTAGTACATACATGGTGTCTCCAGCGTTGGAAGTAAACCATCAAAAAAATAATGCAATACCGTAAATGAATGAAACAGAATAAGTACTTAATGTGAAACCGCGTTAATACGCTTTTCGAGGGACCACATCAGAAAAACGTATTATGCGCGAAAATTTAGTAGAAAAACTCAAAATTTAATTTAAAAAATTCAAAAAAATATTTTTGATGTTTTACTTACTAAAAAGAATTTGAAAAGTTTTAGGCTAACCGTTTTGAAAATTTAGGAAGTGAGAAGCAAAAGTGAAAGGCGAAATAAATGTCAAAAAAACGAATAGCTAAAAGCCAAAGATTCATTTCTCAAGGTCGAAAGCACAATTGAAATGTTGAAGCATTATTGAATCGCTTAACATCTCTGTTAAACACCGGATAAAATGGCAAGATTGTCACTGTAAAATAGAAG
Organism: Ericerus pela; assembly: GCA_011428145.1. Lineage (NCBI taxonomy): Eukaryota > Metazoa > Arthropoda > Insecta > Hemiptera > Coccidae > Ericerus > Ericerus pela. The sequence continues at coordinate 1,369,127 of WOFM01000065.1, forward strand.
AATAAAAAAAAAAACAATTGCTATTTCGAATGATATTATCACTTAGTAGGGTGGATATGAGTTATTATTGTTTATTGTATGTATGCGCGCATAAATGATATAATTCATGTTAGGATTTTATAGATAAAATCCAGTGGGTTGAATATAGTCTTCATACCTACGCGTATACTCCATACCTCGTTAATTTAAACAATCCTTTGTTTTCAAAATGTGAAGTATACGTATATGTATGTATATATATATATATGTGTGTGTGTGTGTGTTCAAAAATCTACTTACTAAGTTATTAACATTGATCCGATACTAAGATCCAGGTGTGAGGGTAGGTTTATCTTTTGTTTCATGACCCAAAGAAACTTTTAGCACTATCAGAATAAATTCATACATACGCATTTCCATGTAACATGGTGCATGTTGCAATTTTCATTCGATAGTCATGAAATTTGGTGCACTTGTTTGGATCTAAACAGGGATGAGACTTATGGTTTTTGGTCCAGACTGGCTAGATTGTGCATCCGGTACATCATACTATGTTGCATTTTTGGAGCTTAAATAGTTATAAAATGCATAATTTTTCGACAACATAGTCACGAAATTTGCTACAGACATTGAATATATTATAGGTATTTTATTATTCTCCAAAATTTGGTTTGAATTAATTTAATAGTTCATAAAATTTCAAATTATTGTCAAGAATAGATAAATTCCACCCAGGGCCGCAAAGAGAAAAAATGGGCCCAGTGGACAAAATTTAATTATTTCAGCAAATAATCGATTTTTATAAACTTTTATTCTTCTCATTTGAATTTTGTTTTGGTGTCGGCATTTCCAGCCTCTTTTAGAAAGCCCGGGTCCTGGGAATCCCTTCTTTTCCGCCCCCATCCACTGGCTCTGATTTCAGATGGACGAATGAAGCTGCTTGGAGAGCAGCCTTTAGGTTATTTCATTTGCTACGCAATCATTGTTTTTCTTATCTGCGTTAACAATCGAATTCGTTTCTCCCTTTTGCGTTAGAACGGATACCTCAGTTGCAGCCTGGGATTGCTCATTCGAAAGCTCTACACCTCTGGAGTACACAAATCATACTTATATAATATTTCAAAGTTTCAAAATCTTGTGAGCTTTAAAAGTTTGACGTACCATAACTACAGTAGCAAAGGGCAATATTTTCAATCAAAAATTACCAACATATTGTTGCCTTTCTGTTTTAAAGGTTGTTACAGTTAGGCTTGAAAATTTTGAAAGCTCATTTGAGTTTTCAAAATTTGACTCACAAACTGAAAAACACCTTTATCATTACGGTAGCAATAGGGTAATGTTTTAAATTGAACATGGCCAGCATGTCGTTGCTTCTCAGTTCTCACTTCTTAGAGGTTGTGGAAATTGGGCTTAAATGTTTTGAAAGCTCGTGATATTTGAAAATTCGGCTTGTAAACTGAAAAACACCTTTTATCATTACAATAGCAACGAGGCAGTTTGTTTTAAATTATAAATTGCTAGCATGTTGACACCTTTCTGCTTTCAAAGGTTGTTGCATGTAGTTGGGTTATAAGTTTCAATAGCTTCTGAACTTAGAAAGTTGGAGTTACAAAATGAAAGTGAAACGTATCTGTTATTGCTATCATAGCGTGGGTCAGTGTTTCAAGTTGAAAACAGCTAGGTTAAGTTCACGTTTCACTGTTTTCAAAGATTGTTGCAAGTAAGTCTAAAAGTTTTGAGAGCTGGTGAGCTTTCAAAGTTTGACCAACGAAGTGAAAGACATCTGTTATTACCATTGTAGAATTGAAAAATATTTTAAATTAAAAATAAATACCATGTTGTTGCCTTTCTGTTTTCAAAGGTTGTTGCAAATAGGCTAAAAAGTTTTGATAGCTCACAAACAGTATAAACCAAGAATAATATGTAACATATGTTAAACTCTAATTATTTATAAGAACGTATAGTCTGTTCGAAATAATAAGGTAATTTTTTTCAAAGGGACATACAGACTGCCTTAAATAAACGTAACAACCGAAGTTAAATATCTTTTTGTATCTACCCTATTTACTTTAAGTACGACATGACGTCATTAATGCAGTTACGCATGTCAGCATAGTTGAGTGTAATCAATGTAGGTACATCATTGAATTGAAAATTTATAACTTTCTCAGCCACATAGTTAATTGTAAATTAATATTTTTTCCTTTCCCCTTTGCCAACAACGCGGCGTTAGGGCTATCTCTTTGAACATCTGTAAACTTTGAATTTAAAAATAAATCTTCAATACTGGCTACTGTAGTGCTTATGTGTCAGCCTGTTCATTTCAAAAAATCTCAAAGAATAACTAATGTAATCCATAGAACCCTGACTTTTATAGGGACAAATACTGCAAGCAATTTCGAACAATTAAATAAAATAATTAAATTTTTTATGGGTGGTGTATATATGTTGGTAAAAGGGCTACACTTGAAAACTTCAGTGCTAAACGAGTTAGTTACTGTATGTTCAGTTATTTTTCAGTTCAATTGCCTGTACATATGGGATTTTAGTTCAGTAAATTTAAAAAATTCAAAAAACTGATACCCAGTTCAAATAGAAGAAGTTTTTGATAAGAAGGGCGTACCAAAACTTTCTCGACTTTGTAACCTATACACTTAAATGGCACCTACCTACTCTAACATCGACTGAATAATTGAGCTGCAGAATAAAATTTATCTATACGTAGGTGCAGGTATTGAGTTGAATTATTTATTTCACAAGGTAATGTCCAAATATTTATCAATTTTTTTCGGGAATTATTTGAAATTATTCACAGTTAGTTTGAGATGCGTGTTTGAAAAGGCTCTTAAATTAATATAGAAACTCTACACGGAGAGTTATGAGAACATCAAAAACCAATTAATGAGTATACGTTTAAAAATTAGGTAAGTGGTGGACCACTAAAAATGACAAATCAACTGACAGAAATGGAGAAGTTGAATACTCAGCTGAAAGCAAAACTTTTGAGGATGCTGTATCAGCGAGGAACTTATTACTGTCACATCTATATGAAATGCTGAGACTAGAACATCTAAAACCCAAAACTGACCAACTCTTTCGACATATACTCAAATAACATAGATCCAATTTTTTTGGCTCAAGGGGGGCATATGGCGCCTATGGCCACCCTTGGATCCGTCTCTGATCCTAGGACACCCTGTGTAGACGAAATAAAGAAAATGGTAAAAAAAATTTTTAAATTATATGGTCAAATTTAAATAAAAAAATCCACTTACGTATAGCCTATATTCAAAGAATTTATGAAGTAGGTGCCTAGGTAGTCGAAAAAGTGGAAATAAAATGTTCATCCCTATTTTTGAAATTGAAAAAAAAAAATTGTAGGTATTTAGGTACAAATAATTGGTCCTATTATATATAACCCTCTCTTTCTGCTCAATACTGCGGAGCAACGACTCAAAACCGATCTTTACAAAATTCCATTTAATTATTTTTAATTTTTTTAGATTCTCCAAAAGAAAGAAAATTCTGCAACAAAATAGAAGGTTAACGAACGCATACCTAAGCCATTTTTGTGCGAAGCGTGCAAACGCCAGTTTGTCTACATTTTGATAACGGAGAGGCAGCGTTCCTAAATTAGAAACAAAATCGCTGGCGTTCGTCCCAAAAACTTTTTATTTCTTTTAAAAACATGGCCGTCGAAGATTTTTTACATTCGACCATCAGGAAATTTGTAATTCGCAGTGAAAAGGACAATTTTTTTTTTTATTTCTTTAAATTCGTTTTCTATTTATTCGAATGAAAATCAAATCTATTCAAAAGAAAATTCAGTAGAATAATTCACTTCGACCTTTGCACAGTGAGGCGCAGAAGCCGATAGACTAAATTTTTTAATTTCTCACCAATTTTTATAGCCAAACCGGGTACCGGACAAATTTTCGTTGAATATAAAACCGTCAAGACAGCAAGATAGACCTACGAAGGTATTACCTAAACCTAAGGGTATAAAAGTATAGAAGTGATGCGAATCATATTGTAGAAAGCTGCGTAAACGTGTATTTAATTACTTAATTATGTTTTATAAGTGGATAAATTAGAATAGCCTACATTATCGCATTACCACTTTTCTGATCAGGTATACCTACTTCTTCTCTCACTGCATGTATACCTACATATTATACTATATGTGGAATCAAAGAAATAATAATGCCGGTAGTCTGTTAGTCAGCGCAAACAAGGCAATAGTAGATACCTATATATATATATATATATATATATAGCATGAAAATAAATAAGTAAATAAATATTTTATTTTATTTTTGCAAAATATTGGCAAACCGATTAATTTTTTCAAGCTTTCGTAATCGTAAAAATCACATAGACTTATTTGTAATGGTTGTCGTCTTACAATCCTATGATGCGTCCAAACGTGGATCAGCCTGTATATAATTACAGGTATATGAATAAAAAAACATAAACAATAGATAGTCGAATGTATTCATGACATCGGAGAAAGATTTAGATGGGGGTTAAGAGCGTGTGAGTGAGAAGCGAGCCAGCTTTCGATCAGCTTTTTTGTCTATCTCAAATTTATATTTTCTTTTCTCAGCAATAATAGTTCAATATTTTTTAAAATCACCTTAAGGGATGAATCATTCAGCCGATTGAAACAAAATTTCGCAGAACGATGGAATATAATATATTCAATGTTTGCACCAAATTTCGCGACAATTTGTTAAAAATTACGCTTTTAGAACTATTATTTAAGCCCTAAAAATGGAACATAAGAGGATGTAATAGGCGAACTATAGGACTATAATCTAGACCAAACACGATAGGTTAATTTTTTCTTGCGTAGATCCCAATAAGTCTACCATATTTCAAGATTACCTATCCTATAATAAGCAAGATGAAAAACGATTTGCGCAAACGAAGGCTACCATCCTTCATATTTCATAAACCTCTAATGTGTGCGCAATTGAGGTACGGGTTTTTATGCAAATGAGTTATACTTCCAAGCATTTGGTGACCAACGCCTCCTACCAAACGAATTTTTCACTCTTTTAAAACACAACAAACAAACCGCCCTTTTGGGACGAAAATGTAATGGTAGGGGATCTCGAATCTATGCTCCTCTGTCACGAGTGTCTCGCAGAAGGAAGTTTTTCAAGCAGGTCTACAGGTTACCACGTCCACGTCGTGAATGTTCTATATACATTTTTTTTTTTGTTGCATGTTTGAAGAGGCGTTGTGTTAACTCTATCACTCTCTATCACTCAACTAGACTTAGGCACATATTTAGAATTCTATATTTCTGACTTGGTTTACTTGAAATGGTTTGCCGTTGAACTGACACCAATCGAAGGGAATTCTTCAGCAAATCGAAAAGAATTCGTCGACGAATCAATACCATTAAATGCAAAGGAATTCCCTTCAATTTGTTTGCGTCAAATAGCATTAATTCGCCTGCATTTAAGGGCATTGATTTGTCGATGAATCAAAGGGAATTCGTTGACAAATCAATCGTTAAATGCGCACAAATCAAAAGGAATTCGGGTGCGTTTAAAGGCACTAATTTGTGTGTATTTAACAGCCTTAATTTGTCCACAAATTCCCTTCAATTTGTTGACGAATTAATGCCATTAAATGCATACAAATTGAAGGGAATTAGTCCTTTGAGCCCATAGCTTAGCTCAAATAGTTATCGGCACAAAGCTTAGCCAAAGTGTGTGATGGGCTTTACCTACTTTATTGATCTCAATTTGGATTAAATTAAAAAAACAAAATTTTAACAAATAAATTTCAAAAATTTTACAAAATACACCCAAAACAGCGATGTTAACTTTTGATAACAGGGTTACCATATTTTGACTATTGTTACGTACTATAAAAATTTTCTATAATAATGAAAGTATACACTCAAAAATGCAAAATGTGCAAATAAAAAAGGCAAATATGCACTAAATACGCAATTATTCACTAAAAATCCAAAATATGCAAAAATATGCTATAATACGGGTATCAAAATGAAGAAGTTTTCAAGCTGATTTCTAAAACAAACAATATTTTTGAACAATATTTTTCTACCTGCCACTGTTGTACGAAGAAAATAACTAATTTTTATTATTTTTAAATAATCAAAACAACAATTTTTTTTGATGATAAAATAATTGGAAATAATTTAAATTAAAATTAAAAAAAAAAACAGATATTCCTAACTTTCAGAGCCAATTCTAAATTCTTACAACCTAAATTGAGACTTTCAGAGTCATGTTAATAAAGTTATTTTTTTATTTGAGACATAAAATTGTGAAATTAGTAAAGGAATGGAAGAAAGAGTTCAATAAACAAAAAATTTAATCAAAACGAACGTATCAAAAAGAAACATTATTTGGTATACCTAGTCAGTATAAAAATCGGTGATGCTATCTTAATGAGCCCATAAATCAGAAAAAGAACGAGTCAATATCAAAATAAAATTACTTATGTATCTTCTTATTCAAATATTCTCCTTGATTTTAAATTAAGTTTAGGTATCGATGAAAGATGGTGAAATGGTACAGAAATTCTACAAAGAATTAATGAAAAGAAAGAAAGAAAAAAAGAAGCAAGTCAATTTAACTCTGACTTGTGACTACTTACACTCATAGTTCAATCTGATTGCCTCCAATGGCTGAATGCTGATGGAATGAGAATTGGAAAATCAGAGTCAAAAGTAAAATTCAAATTTTAATTTGGCTGAAACTTTCAATTTTCAATTCAAAAATAAAATTCCAACTTCCAATTAAACTGATGAGTGATAACACAAATCTGGGAACTATACTACAAGTTTGCAGAAGCAAAAGAAAATAAGTTGATGAAATTTAATGTTTTCTAGAATTGCAGCACTATTGGTTTTTTTATCATCATCATCATCATCATCATCATTATTGTTTTGGTTTTCATAACACGAAACTATGAAAGTTTCATCATTTATCATCATTCCTGAATTGATCACAAATTTATGATGTAAAATATGGAAATAAAGCAATTTTTTTTTCTCCTTCAAATCTTATTACCGTATAAATCATATATATGGTAGGGTTATTACCGTACATAGTTTTCAGTACCTCAAAACCGTATGAATACGTTAATTACTATACAGTTAACAACGCTGACCCAAAACCAGTCAGGCAACTAGACAGCCATGTATTTGTGAATTGTGAACACAAAACAACTAGTGGTCAGTATCAGTGGCTGAAGCTGATTACAATTAATGTGATAACATTTTCATATTATTTGACTTTAATCCATCGATGGATTCTACTCGATTCACCGACCGATTTTCTTCAGTAAATATTTTAGCTACTTAATATATTGATAAAAATTTGATTTCGATGTTAAATAGGAAATACATGTAAATAAATATCGATCTGGTTTATAAAAATTCGATATATAAAAAAATCTATATTTTTCTATGTTAAATGGAAAATGCATGTAATCAATATCGATATTTTATCGATATGTGAGAAAAAATAGGAAAATAAAGAAACATCGAATTTGAAAACAGATCCCATATAGAAAATAAAAATGTTATCACATTAAAAAAATATATATATAGAACATTCATGACGTCATAACTTGTAAACCTACTTGAAAAATTTCCTTCAGCGAGACGCTTGTTGCCTGTCCACTATACTGAGGTCCAGTTGTATCAACTTTTAATTGTGAGATAAACCTTTAACTGATAATATGCATGGTAAAACAAAGTTAAACCTTACTCATCGATGGTTTAACTATTTCATATGATCAGCACTGAGGGAGATATGTGATGGCAACTTTGACTGAATATAGTACTGGACCAGTAAAGCTTCATAAGCCCGATGTACTTTGTAGTGTCAAGAAATGGTGGCATAAAAATAGGCAACAGGCATGTACTTGATGCGTAGGTACTTCTGATGTTTTGATTGCGTTCACCAATTTAGAATACATTTGATAAGGGTCATGCCTTAATTTCACAAAGAAAAGCAGTTAAAAGTATGTCATACTCGTGTGGTACGCAGTGGTCGCCTATTTAACGCTGGCATGTCTAACTAGAAATCATTCTTCCTTACTGGTTCAGTGCTATAGACTATTCCAAATGAGAAAAACATAAAATCACAGAGATAATCACATTTCACAGCTTCGGCATACTAAAAATATTGGTGTAAACAAAACCATTTTGGATGCAGCTTTCGTTAAATAGGGTGAATCTCAAACTTTTCCTTTCCCCACTGGTCCATCAAATCATTATGACTTCATGTCTTTTTTATTTCGAATAGACTATATACCTATAGTCAAAGAATATCTACGGCCTTGATGTCTAAAAGGTAGTAAAGCTTAAAGCTTATCACGTTAACGCACCACACAAACTTCATTGTTTACTGTTAACTTTCGCAGTAGGTATACTGCGATACCCACCAATCTGATGGGGCAAAAGATGGAAATCAAAGGGATAGGGCATTGGGACATATTATTTCGTAAATTTATGTATTATAGAAACAGATTTTCAATGTTCATTACCTTTGGGACCAACTCTCTACAATAGTAGATGCTACCGATGTAGGCTATAGGCCATAATTATGCACAATGCGTTGTGCACACACACACAACCGCGCTATTATCTTGTTTACTCATCAATCTTTCATGAGTATAGCCCGCACAGCGAACTCACGCCTTGTTTTTTGATTTCATATGTAAAGGAATGGACACCGTATATCCGCAACCAGTAAAATTATTACGTTTGGGCTCGACGCCACGCAGAAGACGAGGAGACCTGGATCGATACAGGACACAGCCGGTTACATTTTCGGAAATTAAGGCGAGTATACAAATCTTTTTTTATCATTTTTATTGGTTCAGAAGGTTCAAAAAGACACAGTCGATTGAAAAGCTCAGCTTTTATGTGTTAAAAGGGGTAAAATGTGCATTTCAGACGAATGCAATCATTTATGAATGTAAAATTAAGTCTTAAACATTTTCGAGTGCAAGTATACTTATTTAAAAGAAAAAAAAAACAAAAAAAAAAAAAAAAAAAAACTATACAGAGTGTTTTTACTTTGTGCTCAATTAAGTACCATAAAACCAAGAAGATATATCTACCTCGATTACTTGTACAAATTGGGGTTCAGTTTTCCCAATACGTTTTTCCCAGTCCAAAAATCCCAAAAACTGTTGCTCCCAAAACTAATTTGCCCAATGAAAGTAATATCCTCTAATTGAATTTTTATGTTATTGGCAATTTTATAATTTCATTACGTTTAAAGGCATAAGAAAAATTACTTTTTCAAAAAAAAAAAATTACACCTCACCTAACCTCCTCCCAATCTAAAGGCTAAAACAGTACAAAGTTTTGGGGAAATTATAGACTATTGATAAAAATATTCGTTAGAAAAAACGTAGTAGGGAAAAATAAAACGGTTTTTCCAGGATTTTGAAGAAACTAAGAAACGATCAGGTTGAAATTTTCTCCGCAGATTGTCATTATAAAGCGCAGGTTTGGTAGAAGTTTGGTGCCTATTTATTCCGTAATTTCTGAGAAAACTGGAATAGAAAAATTGCGAAAGAAAATTTTTGGTTCATAGTTTCGAGAAAACTACGAGAGAGAGATAGGGCGAAACTTTAATGAAAGGTGGTTTTCATAAAGGACCAATTGTCTGATAGGAGTTTGTTGTCTATTGGTCGGGTGGTCTCCGAGAGAATTAGAGAACAAATAATTCCTGGAAAAGTAGTTTTCCCAGGATTTAAAAGAAACTACAGAAGGGATCAGGCTGAAATCATCGTTCTTATGTACCTATGTGCAGTCTGATATCAGTTTGGTGGCTATTAGTTCAGTAGTTCGCCCAAAAAACTGGGAAACGAATAGGGGTGAAATTTTCACAAATGGTAGTTGTGGGGACATTTCCCTCTTTGCCTCCCTCAGGGCTCGGCCCTGCGTCGACAGATGGGTCGCAGACCAAAGTCCGCGACCCATACTAATTGTGTATTGCACGTTAAACAAATTACATCGTCTGTATGCACTCATACAGACGTTGCGTTTCTGTGTTTACCGTGAGGCGGTAAACTGAGGCAAGTGAGTATGTAATACTTTCACTTACATACTCACTGACAGTATATGTGCTGCGGTCCGTATAAGGTACCACATCGCCTTTCGACGATTGCCTCAGTTAGGAAGTACACTTTGTGTACAATTAGGCACTTAAACCGGCTGGCTACCAGTACCGAGAAATAATTTGGTCGCCCCGCACGTAAACCACTGTCTCCCTCAAAGGTTCTATGAACCCTGTATAGGTAGCATCTACCTACACCAAACAAGCCACAGTGGTGACCTCAATGTTGCTACAGTGGTGCAGGCGTGAAAACGCTCGACAAGTGAGAAATTGCTCTGCTGATAAGTGCGGCTTAGATGCGACTTTTTCATTGGCTAGAAATAGCTGATGTGACTTAGGTGACTATTAGTCGACTACAGAGTGGGAAATTTACCCCCCTATACCAAATAAACGTTACCCCATAACGAGACGGGTCAACAAAATCTCGATAGAACACGCATACACATCTGCTAGATAGGAAATAGTCCTACAATAATTTCTGCTACAAATTTGGTTAAGCTGGATTTCCAAAAATTAAGAAACGGAAAAATAATACGAAAAATAATGCTAAAAAACGACGAAACTAAAATGCCTGGAACTTCGACTGAAAATCCAGAGGAAAAAGAACATAGGTTACTGGCTGAGAAACAGGCTTAGATAGAAAAGGAGCTGTTCGATCAATATATGAAGGAGATCGTAGCCAAGGCAATATCGGAGTACGACAAAAAGAAAGTCGAAGAAAATGCCAAAAATACACTCAAAAAACGGATCCAACTACCAGAGTTTCTCCCAAAGGACGTAGAAACCTGGTTTATACAACTGACCAGCTGTTTCCGACTCGAGGAGATTCCTCAAGAGCACAGATACAGACAATTGTGTGGAAATATGCCTGCACAAATCATAAAAGCTTGTCCTGACATCATGAAATGTCCTGACAAAGCAGAAGATTCGTACAGTTGGTTCCAGAATAAAATAAGAACTGCATTTGGCATAACCACTCGAGAGGAAATTCGAGAACTGATGAGAGGCATGTCCATCAGAGATGACAAGCCCACAGTATTTATGGCTAAACTCATGAAAAAAGGGGATAACCAAGTATCACCCTTGGTAATAGCAGACCAATTTTGCCAACAACTACCTACATCAGTTGTACAATCACTTGGAGCTCTAAATCTTACAAACGCTACCAGTGACAAAGCATTGATAAATTTGGCCAAAGCTGCTGAACAGGCACTGGAATACACAGGTAAAACTGCAATCAGTGCCATCTCAGCAGAAAAATCCGAAATAGCGGAACTTAGAGCCGAAATTGCTGCTTTGAAAATGGAACATAAAAACACCAGCAGCAGCAATAGAAATCGAAACAGCCATTCCAAAAACCAAAATTGGCAAGAACGAGACTCTAGATTTTGTGACCGCAGAAATAATAGCAGAAAAAACAGCCCTGGCAGAACACCACCAAGGTCTAAATCTAGACCCAAATACAAAAATCTGAATTGGTGTGAAGACTATTGCTTCCACCATAATAAATGGGGAGAAAATGCCAGGACCTGTAAAATCACCTGACAATTCTATGCCGAAAGGATGATCAAAGACGAGCAGAAAAAAAAGGAACTGCTCTCTAAATTGGATAAGGTTAGAGACAATCAAAAATCTCCCAGTAAGTCAAACTAGAGAGAGGGGTTGTATCAGCAGCAACCAACCCCTCAGTGACCATTATAGACCGAGCTATTCGCTGGCCTGAAGCAATTCCACTTACGGAAATGTCAGCCCCAACAGTGGCTACAGAAATATATTCAACGTGGATTGCTAGATACGGTGTGCCCCAAAGCATAACAACAGACCAAGGTTGACAATTCGAAAACCAAATATTCAACGAGCTAGTAAAGACCTTGGGTGCTAAACACTGGTCCACCACCACTTACCACCCACAATCTAACGGGAAAGTGGAAAGGTGGCATAGGGCTCTAAAAGCCTCAATTATGGCACACGACACCAAAAGATGGATTGATAGGCTACCAACTATCTTATTAGGCCTTCGATCAGCCTTGCAAACAGATACTGGACACTCAGCTGCTCAATTAGCACTTGGTGAGGAATTGCGCTTACCAGGGGACTTTTTCTATGAAACCAAAGAAATTAACCCCGAAACATTAGTACAAAACATAAAAGACGACGCAAGTCAATTTTTAAAACAAGCTGCAACTCATGGCAAACCTAAAACCTATGTCTCGAGACACTTAGCGACAACTACGCACGTGTTCTTACGAGAAGAAGGGATGAAAAAGGCTTTGCAGAAACCCTACACCGGTCCCTATAAAGTAGTGGATAGAACAGAAAAAACGTTCACCCTACTCATAGCCGATAAAGAGAAAAAAGTCTCAATAGATCATGTAAAACCTGCATTCTTAATAGCAGATGATAAAGTCAATGTCAAAAAAAATTGCAAGGAAAAAGATATGGATACTGACATAAACATAGTCAAAGATCCACAAGAAATTGTCGAACAAAATACCGACACTCAAAAGCTACTAACACAGCCAGAAATAGTACAAGAAATGCATAGCGATGTACTCAAACCAAATTTGGAAAAAACGGCTGCAAAAACCAAATCTAAAAAAGTTGTCAAATTCGATGACAACGTACAAAAATATTACAATGATCCAAAAGCGCCTATAAAGCCTAATAAAAGAGGCAGGCCTAAAGGTAGTTATAAAAAACAAAATCAAATTCCGAGTTGTAGATCAGAAAGGTTAGCTCAACACCAAAAAAAGCTAAACCAAAACATGATCACAAATGCAAAATTCACTCATACGAAAACCACCAAATTCCCAAACCATAGAAAAATAAATGGTTATAAAAAAGCAAAATAAATTTATTCACCATTAACTCCTGCATCAAAACATAGCAGAAGGTTAAACAAAAATTAAAACATCAAAAAATGGTCATAAAAATCAAAAATAAATCTTCCACTTCCAGGATTTGAACCTAGACGCAGAGAAGAAAAATGCGAAAATAAATCAGCTCGAAAATAAAACATCTATCGTGAAATTCAAAATAAATTCACGTGCGTTTTTATAAAAACAGAAATCAGCAGACAAACAAAGAGAAATGGTGCAACTGCAATGACACACATCCTTATCGCAGAACATACCACAACGTACGTTGCAATAAGGATATCGCACCACCGTTCCTTGTCCCATTGACCTATATAAAAGAATAAAAGTTCATTCACTCGAATACGTTGACCCACATAAAAGCACGTGGTAATTTAAATCAACGAATTTTGCTCGTAGAAACTTCTACTTGGGAGTTTCTTAATGGTGGGAAAATACTAAATCTATTATTGATAAACTCGACGACAAATTCTTACCAAATGAAACAGCCAAGAGCGATACACAATCATTTGTTTGTCAAATACGCTCCGAGCATCATCGCATTCTGAATTTCATATAATTTGTTCAATTCGAACACCTATTTTCTATGCCAAAATCGCTTTTGAAAATTTTCTTCTTTTCCAATTGTCATAACTGACACCTTGCATCTTACCAAAAAATGTCTTCCAATTCTGAACCTTTGCTCGACTATGAGGAAGCCCTCCTCGCAGAAGAGTAGGAACAGAGTAATCGGGAGCATGACATCATGCTTTCCCAACTTTCTTCTTCGGCGAGCAATCTTGCTTTGAGTTCCACTCCGAGGCCTGAGGTCAGTTCAGTCTTAGCTAAAATGACCCAACCTCTTCCTCACCACCTTCCTATTGGCGAGACCTCGGATGCTTCACAATCCATGATTACCCCCATGGACGTGGACCCATCTAGGAGCATCCAGCCTCCTCGCTCCAAAATCACGGTCCATAGACCGGAAACCCAACTCCAGCCTTTCGTCCAACAACGGAATTCTATCCCAAATATGAATTCCAGAAATTCCACTCAGGCGATCCGGCATAAAAATAAGAAAAGAGGAGCACGATCTCATGCTAACTATAACCAGCGGAGGATCCTCAATTATAATGCGGGGACTTTTACTGGCCATGCCTTAGGCCAGGCCCTCCGCAACATCCTCTTTAGAGGAACTAGGTCATACAGAGGACGTAATCCCACCGGACAATTTTCAGTCCAACATCCCCCCAACTTTTAGGGTATGACTGGAATTAGTCTTTTCGTACAAAAATACTAGGGGGGAGTGACTGTGGGAACATTTCCCTCTTTGCCTCCCTCAGGGCTCGGCCCTGCATCAACAGACGGGTCGCAGACCAAAGTCCGCAACCCATACTAATTGTACATTGCACTTTAAACGAATTACATCGTCTGTATGAGTGCATACAGACGATGCGTTTCTGTGTTTACCGTGAGGCGGTAAACTGAGGCAAGTGAGTATGTAATACTTACATACTCACTGACGGTATACGTGCTGCGGTCTGTATAAGGTACCGCATTGCCTTTGGACAATTGCCCCAGTTAGGAAGTACGCTTTGTGTACAATTAGGCACTTAAACTGGCTGGTTACCGGTACCGAGAAATAATTCGGTCGCCCCGCACATAAACCACCGTCTCCCTCAAAGGTTCCATGAACCCTGTGTAGGTAGCATCTACCTACAGTAGTCTTTATGTAGGACTCAGTCTGATTGGAGTTTGTTGCCTGTTGACTGAGTAGTTTCCCAGAAAAATGTAAAACAAAAATAATAAAAAACTGAAGGAGAAAAGCAAGCTGATTGTGTTGCTTGAAGTATCTTTTTCTTATTTATGGCAAAGTGGTTACAACGTCTTTTCTATACGCATTAATTTATATTTTATCATTATTTTTTTAAATATTGTATATGAAAATTGGCAACTGGGTTTTCCAGCGAAGTACTGCTGCGCTAAAATGTTTTTAAAAGTTATATTTGAACATTGGTAGAGAAGATTATGGACAATTTTACAAAAAAAGTTGAGGTGGTTAGTTTTCTGTAGGAAAATGAATCGATGAATATTTTATAATTAAAAGTTCGTCCAACGAGAGAATGATGATCCCCGCGCCTTAAAACAATGTTGCCAAATATTAATATGTTTTAATTTTAGCGTTTCACATTTTCAACGAATTTGAATTCCCGCATATTCCAACTGGCAAGAATGCATAATAACCCATGTAAAATTGTAAATTAGTTTTGGGTTGCAGTTCGTTTTGAAGATTAACTCTCATAGGAAGACATAGAATTTTTTTCTATCGCCGATTATTTTTGTAACAACTACAATGAAAATATGATAATTACAGATTTTTTATTTTTAAATTTAGCTTGTCGCTATAATTTTTAATTTCTGTACGTAAAAGAAAAAGTTCAATACAAAAGTTGTTTATCTTTCAATTATCTACAAAAAGCAGTTTTTTTTTCCCTCCACAAATGTATTTTATTACTAGATATTTGGGATAGAATATACGCCTACACTCGAAATACTGCAGAAAAAAAAATTAGGCTTCAATATCTTAACCTCTTCAAAATAAGGCGGAGAGTAGCAAAAAAATGTAAAGGATCGAAGCCAGTGTTTCAATATAAACACGAAGTAAAAATGAGAAACACTCTTTAATATTTGCAGGAGTGTTATCTTGAAGCTTCTCCTCAGAACTAATCAACCAATAATCAACTGATCTCGTTCGTTTAGGAAGTAGATGAAGAGAATGCGGAAGAGGAGGAACCGGCGGACACCAGCAGGAGGATGTCAGCCGAATCCGGCAGCGTTATGAGCAGCAAATCTTCGTCCGATGTAAACGCAAAATTTGAAGAACTATTTAAACAGCGGCGTCGAGTAAATCGCAGACCGCAAACCAGGTCCGATTTCCAGAAAAAATCCAGCATTTCCGGCTCAGCCGTTCCGTCGGAAAATGGTAAACAATTTGGTCAGACTGAGGCGAAATCGACGCCAACCACTAGAAGCGCATCCGAGACAAGTGTCGCAAATACCTAACCCGACGAAATATTGTTTTTTTTGGGGCCTTTCTACACTTCGTACAGAATTTATTTTTCAATTAACTTACTCTTTTTTTGTTTTTTACGCTATTTCATTTTTACGTTGTTTTCCTCATCTTTGCATAATTTGAATAAAAAAATTTCTAAAAAACTTCTAGACTGCGGATATTCGACGAAACGAAATTTTGAATAGGCCTATGTCATCACCTAAATTTGTATTAACTGAGAATTTCAAGAAAGCTCTCGGTTTAAACGGTACTACTTGTCTTTTCAAACGATTGCATTAGTCATGATTCTCAAAGATGTTGGGTGCAAGAGACGATAAACCTTCAACTACATACTACTGGACCAGTAAAGCTTAACAATTTCAAGGCATGGTGGCGAAAAAACAGGTAACCCCAGCGTATCATCTGCGTATTTTCGACGTTTTGCTCGAGTTCACCAATTTAGAATACACCCGATGAAGACATATCTTAAATTCACAAGGATAGCGTACATAAACGCGAAGCAAAGTACGTCAAAAAGTACGCTCTGGTTGCCTTTTTAACGCCGGCATGTCTGACCACAAATCATCTTTCTTTACTGGACTAGTATTATAGTGGTCAAAGAGATAAACGAAAGGACTGATGCGCGAGTCGTCTGCCTAAAGCTAAATGCTAGGAAATTACAAAACTCTTGACCCGATGGACTGTGAGAAAAGACGCAGCTAGAAACGCTCCGATTGCAATTCTGTAGAGAGTATTTTTCAGCTCCAAGCTCCCAAATTTCGATCAAAAATAAACATTACAACAATAGCCTACACGCTAATTCACGATTAAGAGAAAAATATAATAGCACAAACTGATTTGTCGGGAAGTTAATGTGAATTTATGGAAACTAATCGAAAATTAATCAGTATTTGTACTCGAACGCCGAACTCACAAATTCCAGGTATAAATAATATATTACTCACGGAATTAAAAATAGGTGAGAGAAAAAAAAAACAAAAACCAAAGTACGTAAATTTAAAGCGATCGGGCTAAGTGAAATAAACGGTCAAAACAAACAGAGGTGGTAAATTTGTGAAGGTAATTTTCAATTCAGACGATTGTACTCGACACATTTTAGTTCGTCAATACGCTGATACGATAAAATTTTCAAAAATAAATAACACATCTAAGGAATTTTTAAAGTACATTATCTTTATAGAACTAGAATGGTACCGAGTTGTGGGCGAATGGAGAACAAAACAAGTCGACCACCGAGGGAAATTAAATGATGATTTTTTGGAAATGGCAATTCAATCGACCAGCTTCTCGGCATCCGGTTCGGCTGCAACGGCTGGCTCCCGCACATCGGTATAGTCCTCGTACACAGAATTTTCTGGGTGGTGTTGGTGCTCGCCACTGCTACCCGAGTGTTTGCGATCCATACGATCCTTCGAATCGTCTCTCCAAGTTCCGCGTTCGTCGTTGGAGCGCGACCGTCTGGAATGCCGGCTGAGAATGGGAATAAATGAAAAAATGAATTAGCTAAAACAAAATAATGAAAAGGCGCAAAAAAAAAAAGCAGGTATAAATTATTGGACGTACAAATTTTGACCAAAGATTGTAGTGTTCTTTTCGAGAAGATATCAGCCTAGCAAAATAATGCTGAAAATGGGGTTAAAATGGGACCAGCGAACACAAAAGGTTTTACGCCAAAAATGTGATGCAGGTAGGCTCTTGAATAAGTGACAAGAATAAGAATGGGCCATCCATATATTTAGAGCTGCCAGCAAGGGGGAGGTGTTTCAACGTACGACTAGGAACTTTTAGTTTTATGAATTTTCTTCGATAGATAATCGATACAATGGAAATATTTCAGCAAAAAAATTAATTAACCTACTTTTTTTCATATGATTATCACAGGGGGTGAGATACAGGCTGGAAGAGAGAGGAACTTTTTTTCTTCAAAATCACAATAATCCGGGTTACTTATTTTATAAATCGAAATCGAGAAGCTGAACATGAATAAAGACATAAAGATTTTCCAAGATGGTCAAAGAAATTAGCATATTGAAATTTTTCTTCAATATGCAGTCTATATAGTTGGTATAAAAAATTTCATGTCAGAATATACATGATTACATGGTATTCAAATAATGGAAATGAACCGTTAAAAGGATAATGAAAAAACAGTAGTTTCTGTAACTTTATGGATTTTTAAGTCACTCAAAACAATAATGAAAGGAAAAATTGAGCTCTGAAAAAATACAAGGGCTAGAAAGCTTCGTCATTTTATCGCTCACGTAAGGACTCAAAACGTGGAAATTAATACGAAAACAAACGAGGAAATTACAAAAAATCAGAAGGAAAATGATCGGAAGAAATTTAAATGAGAGAAAAACAGATAAAGTAAGGAACAGAACACTAAAATTCAAAACAAAAATGGTAGATTTTGGGTACAAAATTAAAATATCCAAGTTCAAATTTGCTGGTCACCTGGTAAGAAAGAAAATAGAGAAATATATTGAACTGGAATTAAAATGAAACGTTATGAATATAAAATAAACGATGGGCGAGGGCTGCACGCCACAGCCGCTGGTCTTTTTGACGTATAATAGGTCACCTGGTTATTGGTAGCTGGTTTCGTTGAACGTGTTTTTTACTGCCGCTAAAACTCACGGACAGGGAATACTTGATAATACTGAATCTTGATGGTTGAAATACCAAATATTGACGAACAGTTTTCTACAGTCAACTCAAAAACTATAGGATCGATTTTCGAACGGTTGGGATTATTTGATTCATTAGATTCGTTCTTTCATTTTGCTCTTTTTTGAGATAATCTTTCACCCTATTAACGAGGATATTGAGACATTAATGAAATTTTTACAAAATCACAAATCATTTTTCCACACACCTGATTTTTTTTTCTTTTTTTTTTCGAATATTATTACCGATAGTAGATCTCACGTAGACGAAATTAAAACACATTCGACCTTATCTCAGTCCGAGTTCAAATAATTTTACTGAAGTGGCGAGTGCCAATTTCTCAACAAAATGTCAGACGCGAGCGTCTTGTGTAACTGAAAAATATTTCCATAGACTAGATAGATCTTTCTCTTTTCATCCCAGTTTTCTCCTTCAGCTATCATCATAATTTTCGAACTACTGTTGAATGAAGTCTAGAATACACTTTTTCAGTAAGACGTATCTTGGCTCAAAAAAGCGGAAACTAGAAACGAGATAGATGAACGAAATGGTGAATAAGGCTCGGACAGAGGGGAGGAGTGCAGCCAAAAACGAGAACAAGTTGGAAACGGGTACGGGAGACTTATGTCCATAGATGGTGCATTCATAATTAGACAACAATGTACATTTATTTTAGATAATTGGTAAGCAACCCAAAGACTGTAGATAAAATAAAATAATAATTTTTTTTTTTGTGAAGTCTGTTTTTCGTAGGATTGGGCTACTTCACGCAGAAGTTAGTTTACGACGGTTTTTAAGAAATAAAAAAATAGTGTGAAGGAAAAAATATAGTACACAGTTTCCGAATATTTTCTACTCGAAAAAGTTCTGAAAAATGATTGTCACTCATATATCTACCTTCGATAATCACGTTCGTCTCGTTCGTCTCTGTATCTATAGTCACGGTTATGATGTCTCTGCTGACTGAAACGATAATTGTTATAGTAGGGACGATTTCTTCTGTCACCGTAGTGGTAATTATTATTGCGCCAATTTGAACGGAATCCTCGATAATTCTGCATCCTTGGCTTATAGTAAGTACCGCCTCCTCGTCCACGCAAATACACACGATTACGGTAATACGGCGAACGAGATCGAGATCGTGATCGAGATCTGGATCTGGATCTGGAATACGATTTGGAGTGCGAATATCTCGAATACTTCTGACGGGGCGGTGAATTAGGACGACTGTGGGATCTGGAGGGTCTGGTCAATAAAAAAAAAAAAAAAAAAATGATAGGTTTTACATGACTTGGGAATGGCTCACTCACTACGCTTGTTTTGTAGACTTGCTTTCGTATATAAATGCTCACTTTTGAACCAGAGTGTGTAAAATACCATCCACTATCTACCATAGAATAGATAACGTTTTTTTACATTCTAATTCCCCTTCTCATGGTTTTTCAACTAATGTCGTTTGATGTCATAACTGAAAGCAATATCTCATTGGATGGCTAAAACACATGGAAAGAATTGTGAATATTCGAATTTTCGATTTTAATTATCTTGAAACAAATAATAGCTAGTTATTTGAAATTGATGAAAATTTAGAGGAGGTTTCAACAAATAAAATAAGCTAAAGATCAAGAAATCTGAGGCTTTAGATGCCGAGAAAATTGCAGAAGAACATGAAATTGTGCCTCAAATTGGTGTTTTTGAGCGTTATTATTAGTTGTCTTCGGGGTTAAGTACACTGATAACATCAAATTAAATAATTTTCTCAGCTTTTAAGGACTCAAATTTCTCGTTCTTTTGCATATTTTATTCCTTAAAGCTTCCTCTATAATTTAATTCATGTCGAACAAATAGCTATCTCTTGTCTTAATACAATTAAGATCAAAAATACCTGTATTTCCATGCTTTTCAAGGTTTTTTATAAGCATTTAGCCACCCAGTGAGATTACAGATAAGAATTGTGACGTAAACGACACTGCCTTATTGCAGTTACTAAGGGCTTTTTCCACAAGGCTAGTTTTTTAACTGCTAGTAAAAATAGCACCAGCCTATCATCGTGTACACGGACTAGCATGCAAGAAATTGTGGATAGCAGACAACTTGCACTGAAGTGACAGGCTATATTTTTGTTGCATCATGTAAACAAAAATTCAAGTTTCTCTCCACAACGTTAGTTCTCCAGCAGCTATTAATCTCTAGAGCTAGTCTGCACCAGCCCAAAAATAGCACTCAAATAAGCTAGTTTCCAATTACACGATGAAAGAAAAATGAGGCTAGTTGCGTTAGTTATTATGGTGCAACCTGCAAGTAGTTTTGTTTTTTATTTTTAATTCATCTACACGATGATAGCAACTAGCTTTCAATTCTGATAATTTTGTGATACTGTTTTACAGCATTTTTACTTCTTTTTAGTTTGGGACAATTTGATTTTGGTTACTGTTGCCAAGTTTCAAAAGACTTCTCTCTATAACTGACCAATGCTCAACAGTGAAATTTAAATTGGTTGTTTTTCAGTGTTTGAGGATGATTTGGATAAAATTTTGTTCAAATGAATTATAGTGGAAAATCTGAACTGATAAAGGAATTCGAGACATTATTCAAATGCAACCAAATGCGAACAAATTTTCTTCACAACAAAGGAATATTCAACATTGAAATTTTAGTTTGTTGTGCTATATTTAGGGATAGTTTGGATGAAATTTGGTTCAAATCCATTTGTTAGTTTTTGAGTTATAGTCTAAAATCCAGAAATATGAAGGAATTTTGGAATATTTAAATCCATTATTTTTGGTAATAATGTCACGATTATTTATGAAAATTCCTGTATTCACCATAAATATTATGTTTATTCTCAATCAAGATTAATAATTTATTTCTATAATATTATCAACTAATCACACATTATTTGATTATTTACTTTCTTATCAATGAACATTAGGTTTTGAAAATTCATCTAATTTACTATAAGTTCACATACCTAAGGGCGAATGAATCCTCCTCCAGAGCAGCACTCATTTCGTCTTATATCATCTTATGAGTGATTAAAACAGTTACTGATAAAATTGGAAAAAAAATTAAAACTGGAATGAGTACTGATAAAGTCAAATAAACACATTTCCATAATACTGCTAGTTATTAGTAAATACAGATAATAGATAATCTAGAATCTCAATTTTATAATCTCATTTATCACACGCAAGTTGTAAACTATCGACTTCAATTGGGTGGTTGGCTAGTTAATAACTAACAACTTGCACTTACTTAAATTTTTGTTTACACGATGCAATAAAAATATAGCCTGCAACTTCAGTGCAAGTTGCATGCTATCTACGATTTCTTACAGGCTAGTATGTGTACCAGAGATATAGAATTGAAATCTATATCTACACGCATATTCTACATGTGGAATATGTAAAGTAAAATATCCTATTTCATGTAGAATATATAGAAAATAATACTGATAAGGTGACAAAGTACTGATAACATTGATAGAAATTATCACTTTATTTATATTCTATTCGTTTTCTACATATTCTACGCATAGGACAAAATAAGTGTTGCTCTGGAGGAGGATTTATTCAAACTTAGGTATGTGGATTTATAACAAATTAGATAAATTTTAACATAATGTTCATTGATAAGGAAGTAAATAACTAAATAATGTGACTATTTGATGATATGGTATAGAAATATATTATTAATCTGATTGAGAATAAACATAATTAAGGTGAATATGGAAATTCTCATAAATAATCATGACATTATTACTTACAATAGGTAGTAAATTTAAATATTCCATAATATAACTCAAAAACCAACAAACGGATTCGAATCAAATTTCATCCAAATTATCCCTAAATATAGTAAAACAACATACTAAAATTTCATCTTTGAGTAATCTTTTGTTGCGAAGAAAATTCGTTTGTGTTAAGTTGCATTTGAACGAATTCCCAAATTCCTTTACTCGGTTTCAGATTTTAAACTATAATTCATAAACCACTGAATGGATTTTAACAAAATTTCATCCAAATCATCCTCAAACATTGAAAAACACTAAAATTTCAATTTGAAGTATTGGTCATTTATGGGGATAAATCGTTCAAAATGCAGCAACAGTAATCAAAATCAAATTATTCTGAACTAAAAAGAAGTAAAAATACTGTAAAATAAATATCATTAAAATGATAAGAATTGGAGGCTAGTTGCTAGCATCGTGTAGATTAATTTTTTTCTCAAAAACTATTTGCACATTGCATCATTGAACTAGCGCAACTAGCCTCGTTTTCTTTCACCTTGTATCGAAAATTAGCTCACTTATAGTGGGATTTTTGGGCTAGTGCTAGAGATTGATAGCTCCTAGAAAACTAATTTCATGGAGACAGCCCTTAATGCAACGAAATAATATGATATAGTTTGGTACCAGTCCACTGGAATGTGCTGCACTTTAGTAACTTTAGTATGGAAATATGATTGTTGTAATTACTTTTACAGCGAGTTTCTTTACCATTTTAATACCGCTGGCTAAGCGCATGGTTAACGATAAGGCTTTGAATTCAGGGAGGTGTGAATTGAATTCCTAGCCACGCTGTAATCTTTGAAGTGATTTTTTCAATTTTTGAGAACAATTTTGGACATGTGTCTACGATTTTATCGTGTAGTGGGTTGTGAGGTAAGGTGGAATGTAAGAGCGTATCTATTAAAAATTCCTTTTTGACGAAAATTAGTAATTTTGAGCGTCAAATTGTTTTTTCAGGGTTTCTATTAATGAAAAATTTGAAGGGTTGTTCAGGAAATTGTTACTTATAACCACTGTCTAGATAAAGTTTCTAACATTATTTAGCGGTAACAAATTTTTATCTATGTTTGTGAGTTGTCCTAGTTAGAATTAAACATTTTTGTTGCTTTCTGATTGATTTTGCAGTCAGAGTGACTGATCCTAAATATTTATAAGTAATACTTTTTAAACTACCCCGAAGATTTCCAGAAATGGTTAAAGGATTAAAAAGGTATTGAACCTTTTATTGCAACTATTTATGACTTCCTCACTCAACTCTAGATGAAAATCAAAGAAACGGTAGCAACCAATCATAGAAAATGCTCCTATGCACTAATCCAGAATAATTCCACCTGTCAAGGTACGTCAAAAGTACCTGAAACGTTTCCTGGACGTGCTCCTGGACTGATTGCGTACATTCTTTTTGTGGCTGTCACGGGATCGAGATCTTGACCGCGACACACTCTTCCGACTGTGCCTGGCAGGCGAGTACGGGTCACGCGACGAAGGAGATTTTTTCATGTGGAATCCGCCAAGTCTGTCTAGTCGTGGCGGCGTTTCCAGTCGACGAGGAGTAATCGGCTCCATCGACGGCAAACCGCGCCCGTTGAATTCCTTAGACTCCGATTTCGGAGTTGGTAACGGAATTTCAGACGCCTCCTCTTCGGACTCGTTTTTTTCATCCTCCCACACGTGTTCCATGCTGCTGCGCTTTTGTAGTCTAAAAAAGCAATTCAGCGAGTTGGAAAATAAACGCGGTGTGCACGGAAGTATGCGAACGCGGAAGATACGATTATTTACTTTGGAGCTGTAGTGGGAACTTGCATTTTGAATTTGATCGCATGAATTTCTGGTTTAACTGACGTGACTGACGATGGCCTATCCTCTTCCTGCTCATGTTCGTCGCCGAACGCTTCAATTTTCAACTTTTCTAAAAATTAACATCGAATGTGAGCTATGAAGTACTGTCACCCCAGAGAATGTAACCACAAGTATAAAACAGGGAAGAAAAAATTGTTGTGTTCAGTTCAGTATGTAGCAAATAGGTATGGCAATTCTATAAGCGTAATGCCGCAGATTATACATAATTTTTGATAAAATTTCTGCCCGCTAGTTATATGTGGACTTTTTCGGCACGGACTGACATTTCAGAGAATTATTGCAATAGAATTTTCACATAATGTTTTTTTTTTAAATAAAATTTTTTTTCAAAAACTTCATCAAAAAAAGTTGTGAAACTGAAATTTTTTCAAACCTATAACACATTAGTCGAAATGACTGGCTGGAGAAATGGGAAGATCCATCGAAAATGAGCAGAAAAGGCTGATTTAACTCGAAATTATAGTAAAATGTTTTATACATCGGATATTATGAGAACTATCATTGAATACACCATTCCCACAAACTGAAAAAATTAATGCATTGATTTCACAACTACTCATGAACTGAGGAAAAGGAACCAAAGATTTTATCATGAATTTTATGTAATTTTCCGAGGTTTAACTATTTTAAATGAATTTAATGAAAAATTTTCGTTAAATGAAGATCATGAATTGTGATTTTTCCGATGAAAAATCACAAAAATTGCTCGAAATATTTTCCTGAAATTTTAACAAGAATTCACAAAATTTGTTAACCAAAATACATCTGGTTTTATACCTGCGGAACGTTGGCCTTTTTCACCATCGGTAGACGCCTCAGTTTCGGAGTTTTTACGTTTGGACGAGTTCCCTCGCTTCTCACGACCATGCTTCTCTTTTTTGCTATAAATCGAAAACAAGTGTGAGCAACTGACCAGCATAGATAAGCGACATAGAAATTGAGCGCATATTATACCTTTTGGACGTTTTTTCAACTTTCGAGTAGTACGCGGATAGTCTACTCTGCAATTCTTCTAAATCCTTCAAACTACTCAGACCCAAATATCTACGGAAAAGCAATTACGTAGGTATTAAAAATAGCCAAATTCGACGAAAGGTAATGGATCGGAGTCAGTGAAAAATAATTCGTACTTTTCTGGAAGCGGTACATCATCGTTACTGTCGACACTGCCACGATGCTTGTGCTTCTTCGTTTCTTTTGTATGTTTTTTTTTACGCCGGCTGTCTTTTTTTTTCTCTGCAACAAACAAAACTAGTAAATAAAATCACTTGTTTGAGAAAAAGAATTCCCATGTTAAAAAAAGACGAAATTCAAAGTACACTTACTCTTCGACTTCAATTTTTTATCTTTCTTCTTCTTCTTGCTTTTTTCATCTTTGTATTTCTGTTTCTTCTTCCTGTAATTAGCAATCATCGCGACAATCCACGATAGAATGAAAATTTAAACAGTATATAAAATTACAAGAAAAATAGGTAGAAGTTCTGACTTCAGTCATTTTGAAATTTTGAATTAGAAACTGATTAAACAAAATACAATCAGTAAAATTGTTCCACAGCATGAACCATTTCATGTTGTAAGTGAGAATAATCAAAACGACAAAAGAATTTTGGGAAATTCTGCAGAAGGCAAAAAGGTCAAATTTAAAACACCGTTAGAGATAACATCTTATTTGCAAACAATTTAATATTCAAGAGAAATATAGTGGTGAGGGCTCTGCTTCACAAGAATTTTTTCCTTAAATATAATTTTTTGGTTATAATGGTCAGAGTTGGGAAGGAAAACTTGTAGAAGACTGTTCTTTTACTTTTTTTTTTTTTTTTATTTGACGGATGTCAATTTAAATTTTATTGACTGAAATATTGTATGTCGCTTAGCTCCATAAACTTTATCTTCTTTTAATTAATAATAAATTGTGATCAAAAAGGCCCTTAGATTTCTTTGCGATTGAGCTCACAAAAACTCACCACTTGGCTGTTTCGTCCAAAAATTTACGAACTTTTTCTTCGTAGTCGTCATCTCTTTTGGTTTCTTCTAAGAATTTTCGAACTCTCAGTTCGTATTCCTTCTCGTTGTCAGTAGCTGTGTAGAAACTGGAAGTATCTAGACGAAAGAAAGCACTTAATAAAATGAATAGCTAAACAATGAAATGATACAGTCTGATATACTCACCCTCGGCATAGGGAACAGAGGACGGATTGTAAATAGAAGCACTGCTCGCCATTAACTGATAACCTGTTAGCGAATAAAATTTAAGATCGTATAAATTTTAGCAAGTAGAAGTATCCAAGTATCCTCAACTTAAGAAATTATAAATTTGAGAAAAAATAAGGAAAAATCCACATTACACTCGATAGAAATACTTTACCCGGATGCTAAATGAACACAAGGTAACACAACTAGAAATTTAATGTACTAGTTGTAACTATACAGTTTCAGAATTGTGTATCTGTAGCATACACAATTTGTAACAACAGGTGGGGGACATCATATTCAGAAACAGAGGGCAGCTACGTAAAATGTAACATTTCTAAAGTTCCTAACGCAATTTATTTTGGCATATGCTGACTTCGTATTGAATACTTAGTTTTTCATTGCCAGAATTACGGAAAATTTAAAAATTAAGTAAGGGATTAAGTTTAAATTGGTTAATTAAATTAAAAAAATTTTTCAACTGAGTTTCAAACATTAAAAGATGTTTATAGTTATGATTGATGTCTCGTTCAGATATTTTTGAGTTTCAATAATGTTTCGTCGATGGTTGCGAAGTAGTCACGAGCGGGAAGAAATCTAGTCATCCTTCGATGTTAAAAACGGAATGAAATTTAAAAGAACAAAATTGCTAAAATTAGACTACAAGACCGACGTTTGTTTTCTCGACGAATCTAATGAGTAAAATAATGCATCTGGAAAAAATGACCGCAGTTACGAGAGATGAGCGGTGAAGTTTGAGGAATTTTTGCAAAGACAACTGTGAACCAACCCATAGCACATTGACCATCGTACAGTTTTTAAATCATAAATGAGTTCCAATGCTCGAACATTCCCTGTAATGTAGACATTTAACATCATATGGCATTTTTCTTATTGCTGAATCAAAAGTAAAAAGCGTCCGAAAGGAACACATTTTGAGTTGATTAAGACGGTGAAAGAAAACATGGCAGAATTGTGGAAGATGTCACCAACGAAGGAGAAGCAGTACCATTTTGAACAATGGAAAATCTAGACAGCGGTAGGGATAGATGATAAAACTATAAACATTTCGATAATAAAGTGTTTTTATTTAACCATGACAGGAACTTTGTACGCAAATTTCATATACGTACGTACATAAAGCCAGATTCAGTTTTCCCTAAGCTTGAAGTTCTAACAAATTTAACATGACGTGATTAAGAAAAATTTTGGAAATATTTCAACACTATTCTTGATGTTTGAATTGAATCGTAAATAAAAATAAATAAAATGATGAATTATCTGTCGATATAAAACGAAATATTTGACTACAAGGCTTGGGATAAATATAAAATGTGGTTTCCGTGATGTAGCGGTTAGGTGCTCAGCTTCGTAACCAGAAGGTTTGAGTTCGAGACCGCCCCACGTCACATTTTCGACCCAAAATGACAATGTGTTTAATTCGGTTAAGTTGGTGTAGTAGAATATAATGGAAAAATTCAACCCACTCAAATGCAAATGCACCGACTCACGGACACACGAGGTACAACTGCAACATTGAAGTGATTTTCAGTGTTGCCCTACAACACTGAAAATTCATTCTCACAACCCTAAAATCATTTTTCCATTCTAATTCACCGTTTCCTCTAATGTATAACTTAGAATTACAAAATTTGGCAATACTGAAAAAAACTGAAATCGGCGCCTAAGCAGAAATGAATCCGCTAAACGCTGGGTAGAATGGTTTAGAGGCCATAAGGCCAAAGCCAAATAAAAAAAATTTTAAATACAAATTTTTCAATTCTATAACACGAACATTTTTAGGATTTAATTAATTCAATTTTAGACGGAAAAAACATACCATCCTTTGCGGCTGCCGCATTTTCCATTAAAGCCATTCGTTTACTGAGCGGCGATAAGGAGCTCTCTTTTCTGGACCTTCTACAACGAAATCAACAAACCAAATTTACAAATACAATAATAATTGATTCGTAGAAATTAAATTTTTCTAATTGAGTCACCTTTTCTTTTTTTTGTTTCGAGTTGACGAGTCAGAAGATGAAGACGAATCATCTGACGAGTCCGATGACGAGGCAGAGGATGAACTAGAACTGCTACTCGACGAAGAACGTCTATTTGCGGATGAAACAATAGCTTCCTAAATTATAGTAGAAAACACAAAAAACCAGGGTACCTTTTCGAGCAGACTCACTTTTTCATTTTCAACTTTTTCATTTCACGCAGAAAATGCTGCTTATCTTCGTTTTGAGTTAACAACTGACTTAATGTGTTATTTATGTCTCGAATCTTTTTCAAATCCACTAACGGTTCTTCGGGTTCTTTTTTGCTCGGTGCTTGAAGCTTATTTTTGATGAACTGCAGCGAGTTACGAGCTTCATCGTGATTGGGTACAAAACTCAAACAGTATTCGTAAGCTTTAATTGCATCGGAGACTTTTCCATTTTCTTCGTGACTGCGAAAACAAAAATATAGCAATATTCTAGAAATGCGGATAAGATTCTGTGCTGAAGGATCGAATTCTCGTTAAAATAAAATTGTTGCCAACATTTTGCGGGAGACAGTCAGAGTATAATGGCTTTGGGGGTAATCCTACGAACGTGTTATGGTATATGCAAGAATTACACGGAATGTTTATACGAGTCTACTGCATCGGTTTCAACCATTGTCAATACACGTCCGATATCCAACATGACAAGTTTCTCGAACCAATATTTCATCTGAAGACTTAACTTAAGCGGTTCAACTAATTTTTTATTTTAAGCTATTTTAGCAATGTTTTTCATCGTTTACTCAAAATGTGCTTCGATAGAGATAGTATTTCCCACATTTTAAAGAGTAGGCAATGAAATCACTTATGTTAGAGGACTCGGTGGGATCTTGGTTACTTGCATGTTTCAAGTCTAAGACTACATAGGTACGTCTTATTTCTTATTCAAAATAGGAGAGTGTTTGGTTTGGATCTAATAAGTTCTCCCACACGTAGGTATGTTTGGGAAATTCATATTGGAAGACCATTGGCAACAGAATTTACACCAAACCCTTCTCCACCTCAAATGAATTCCAGGCAGAATGTAAAATGGTCTCAATATCAAAGTCCAATAAACAGATAAATGAATGGAAAAAATAGAAAAAAAAACTCACGTTCTTCCAAAGGCAACCAACGTATCTCCGAGGTATTTTTTAGCATTTTGATGAAGAGGATTGAACTTCAATGCGTTTTCGAAATCAACAATCGCCTTTTCGTAACTACCGCTATTTGCATATCTGCAAAAAAAAAACAAAAAAAAAAAAAAAACAATTTAATAACTTGTGCTGATAGGTAAATAAATATGTACAACATTTTTGCTTACAACGCTCCACGCGCGACAAGTGCTTCAATATTTCGTGGATCGACAGTCAACGCTTTGTTCAGACATTGAAACGCTTCAGTGAATCTGCCACATTTAAAATGTTCAATACCTTCAGTGACACTACGAAACGACCATTTAGCAGCTTGTGCCTGACGCAGTTCGGAAGCGTATTCTCTTTCTGGGAATTTCTCTCTGTAATACGACAAATGAAAATAGTTAACGTTATAAATGACATAACATCGAGATGCAATACATGAATCAACAAAAGAATCGATCAGGAGCAGGGAAAGATTTTAATTTGCGAAGAAAAAAATTTTTTATTGATATTTCGAGTGAATCATCTGCACCTGAAGTAAGACCAAAGGCTCTGTTTTTATTTGAGCTGTTCGCTCTGATAGGTCCAAAAAATAATATCGCTTCTGGTCAGAAATAACTATACTTCGAGAAAGATTCTTCAAACCAGTCAATACTCACTTGTAATACTCGAGAAGACTGTGCAACTCATTTGAAATTCCCAAATATCCACGTAAATTATCAACAAGATTTGGATTATTAAAACTCTCTGATTTTTCCAACAATTCACCAAAAGTATCTTTTTTTTTCTCCTGAAATTTTCTGCAACAGAAATAAAAAAAGAAATTTTTCAAATAAATAATGTACAAAAAAAGAAGTTACTTATTGGTCACAAACGTCACAAATTGAGGATTTAAAAGGCCAATAATCACCATTCGAATTTGTTCGTCAGTGAGACCTTCAGCCAGTCTTGGATAAAGATTTCTCACTTCGGAATGATTAATGAATATGATTATGGATCAAACAAAAGTATATATTACCATTCAACCTACCTCATAGGTATTTTCCACTTACGCAATACATAAATACATAAATTTTTAGGCAAATCAGATCCATCGAACATAATTATTTAAAGTAACAACGTGTAAACAGTTTTCAAACTCCCAAACGGATTGTCTTTCACGACCAAATAGGCCATACAATATTTTAATAAATGAATTCGCATGGTCGATTAAAACAATTAATATCCTTTGTCATAAAGCTAAAAATTAATATAAACAGAACATTTGAGTAATAGAGGTCGATGTGACCAAATTTTCGTATAGGAGCGATTTCACAAAAATACGTACCTTCTGTGGGCCATGTAATGAAATCGAGAGTATTTTAGATCAATTTCCAATTTTATCAAGTCGTAGATTGGTAAAGTTAGTAAAATGACGAAAATTTCGGCAAATTCTTTATTTTACGAAATACTCTCGACTCATAACTAAAGTTTCATTTATTTTGTTCGAAGGTACACATATAACGGATTATTTATGAGTTTGATGAAATTCGTCCTGTTATTTACTCTCATTTATTTATATTTATTTAACTGTATGAGACAGCGTCTACTGAAATAAACTCCTTTCATTACACTGACAATACTCTCTACAAGAAAGAAACATACACGAAATAAACACTATACCGTTTTACTGAGTCATAATACCAGGTTGAAAGTACAAGAATTCTCAGAAAAACATTAAAACGCCTCAATCACTCACTAATTATTAATCACCGTTGAATTCGAAGAGTTGGATTAAAAAAATGAAAGCAATGATTATATTCCTAATATCCACCAGAATACTTAGCTTTAGGATAGGGAACACGTCAAGGATCATAAAATTATCGCAATAAATTGGTCTCTCTAATTTTGAAGTCAGCCTTTAGCTCTCTTTTTTCTTAGCTAGCAAAACATATTATCAGAGCTTAACGTTACAGCCTGATACGAGATTGTTTAAACGTAAAAATTATTTTTCTACTGAATGTCAAGGCCAAAATTCGGAAACGTTTAAAAGATATTATCAGTAATTTGTTTCATAAAGAAACCATCCACAAAAAAAAATAAAAAATAGACTAAAAATATTACTAACTCAAATATGAGAGAGAAAAATCTCGAGTTTTCTCAACTTTAGAGAAAACAGCATTTAGAAAAAAATCATGAATGTAGAAAAACAGTTAAATAAATAGAGCTTTGCTTTCGGAAGTACGACCATTAGTTCAAAAATTGGAGAAATTGAACAGGGCGAAAGAAAGTTTCAAAAAAATTGAAAACATCTTGCGTTATCAATAATTTTTAAAATTGTAATTTGATTATATTTTTGAAAACAAAGTAACGGACTTTAAAACACTTATCTTTTTCCCTTCAACAGCAACGATAAGCAATCGCTCTTTCCGGAAATATATTATGTATATTTTTGAAATTTTGTCTTTCACCACGCCAGTTTACCCAGCGTCTAGGAATTACTGATAATTTCGATGCAGGGGACAGTGTTAACAAGGATCAAGCGATTAATGATCTCTCAGCATGAAATTTCCAATTACATAAGAGAGCACCAGTTAAATCAAACCACCGAATAGACCTGCACCTAGAGTTAGGAATGTAACAGCAGTTGATTCTCGAAACTAGAACTTTTCGACTGCAAGGCCGACGACCAAACCATTACGCCACGCAGACCACATCTCCTTAAACTTTCGATTTTAATATAAATCACCAAGTGGTCTGCGTGGAGTAGTGGTCAAGTGCTCGACTTTGCAATCGAAAGGTTTCGATTTTGAGACAATTGTGGTCGACATTTCTAGCCCAAAATGGCGGTGTGTTCGTTTCGGCTGTATTGGTACTCTAGTATGTAACTGAAAAATTCATGCTGGTAGACTACTGGCCATCGGATTCTGACTACCCCTTACCCCACACCGACATCAAATATATCCTCCAGACGTTCGGTAAAAGGGATGCGTAGCCGACGCCCATTGAAAAAAAAAACAATCACAGCAGGATTAATTTCTTTGGTAAGTTTTTTCAAATTTTCTCATTCTGAGAAGACAATTAAAATAAATACAAAATATGGAAGCTTCTTTTTTGAATTTTGCAGCTTTCAAACTCCAAAAATTAAAAATATTCAGAGATTATCTTCATAACTGTGGTGATTGCGCCACGAGTACCAATTTTCGAGTTAACCCGATCAAAGAAGTGGCACCGGCGACTGCACCATGATTAAAAAATTAAGAAGTTATCCAGATAGACACATTCTAGTTGACAGCTATGTTTGGAAACCCTTCACAAAAAAACGTGGTATATTCCATATTTCTAACAATTTTAATATCCCGTTTGCAAGCAAACTGTGTAAAAACCATATAACATGGGGTTAGGAATAACGTAATGTTTACGGTATTTTTCAAATTCTGAACAAAATTTAACTTTTTTCAATCAACACTCGTTAGTTTTTTCGCATTTCAAGATAATACAAAGACAAATTTTCTAATTATGGAAATTGTTTTTCAGAGCGATGGTAAGATTTATATAATTTCTTGTACTTTTGAGTAACTTTGAAGACATTTCAAATTATCAGTTTTCAAAGAATAGCGTCAGTTTCTCAAGTTTTTACGAAAATTGAATAATAATTGGAAATTCCGAGTGATCTTTATCAAATAACTATGGGGAAAAAAATCCGGTACGGCTATAGAAGCTGGAAACTTTTTCTTTTTGTTTTTGTTTTTCAAGTAAAGTAGGAAATTGATAAAGTGGTATTTAGTCGCAGGAAGCACCCTTGAAGATTAACTGTAACATATATTTCTCACATCTGCATTTTTCAGAAACATCCCATTTTAGTTTCTTTTTTCAAAATAGAAGGCGAATGAATTTATTTTCAAACATAGAACCTTCCAACCTGGTACAGTCAATAAATCAACTCAATTTTCGATGTTTACCTGAATTCGACAACATTGTCTGTACAAACGATAGCAAGCGGTATAAATTTTCGTACAACGCTATGAGCAGAAAAAGTAAATAGAAAAACTTGGCAGAACATCAACTACTTACTTGAATATGGGAGGAAATTCTTCTGAACGAATCAATCCGAGGCGTTCTCGATTTTCGGGCTGGCAAAGAACACCTTTCATGCCACAAACGATTTTCTCTGTATCTGTGCTAACTTCAAGCACTTCACAGCATACCGTATCATTTATGAGAAATGCTCGACTTACGGATGTTGGCTTATCGACTGCAGGTACGAGAGCAGAAGTAGGAGCAAAGGCCTGCAGCATATGTGTAAAACGAAAATAAACACCTAACCATGGAAATGTATAATGTACAATGAAAGGGTTTTTACCTTAATTCCGACATCGGATACACATCGAATTTCATCGCATTCTCCGTACAAAATTTTAAGGATAATTCCTGCGGCAGTTTTACTCATAATTGTTGCAACGATTGTATCACCTTTTTTAACATACTGACAAACGAAACATTCATTATCAAATCTAATCAAAATGGCGTATAGCCCATTCCAGAAGATACTTACTTCAAAAAAACGCTGCAATCTCATTTCTTTATCGACGGTCAGAAACCACTCGAATGGTGGTAAGATAGGATAATAACCAGTATTCTCTTGCTCAACACGATAATTATCTGCAGAAGGTTTTATAAAACGCAGG
Source organism: Ericerus pela (assembly GCA_011428145.1). Taxonomy (NCBI): domain Eukaryota; kingdom Metazoa; phylum Arthropoda; class Insecta; order Hemiptera; family Coccidae; genus Ericerus; species Ericerus pela. Next base: position 1,403,497 of record WOFM01000065.1, read on the forward strand.
AAGAGTTTGTTAACATGTTTGCAAATAAACTGTTGTAATCTAAAACGTTTTCCACGATCTTGAAAGCTAAAAACATCCAAACCGGGATATTAGAATCCAGAGAAAAAAAAAGAAGGAAAATGAACAAAACAAATTAAGTTGCAAATTGATTCGTAGGTAAGTGAGTTACCGAAGTTACAATGTTGAATGTAATTTCAATTTTCATCAACGGAACATAATAAGAATCTAGTAGCTTAAGCTGTGCCTTCAAGGGGAAGACTTCAAGAAATATAATATTTACCTCAGTTGTTTTTGTCTTTTCGTGTATTCATTAAAATGTAAATGGGAATCAAATTGCAAGCTAGAAAAGTTTGCGTATTCGGCTTCAAAAATTTTTTGCAGCTGGACACCATGAAAATTGAGACTCTTAATAAGTAATGACTTCTCCACATTATCGACATCCATGACTGAATAAATTGACTGAAATGTTAAAACTAAGAAGAAACATCATTAATTCAAGAAAACAACAGTACATTATAATGACAGAAATATAATAAAAACTAACTTGAAACCCCTAACACAGCTCAAGAGTTACAGTCGAGGAAACAATTATAGTAAATATTTCGGCACAATTTCTTTCCTAATTCCTCATCTTTGAAATTATACCAATATGGAAGAAGGAACTGGCGATATCTAAAGGTGCCGACAATTTAATCACAGACTTGCCCAATAAAAAGTAAGTACTGCGAGGGCAAGCCAGAGAAATTACGTACACAAATTGTTCAGTAGAGACGAATTTAATGTAAAAAATAGAATACTGATTACCGACTTTTCAAAGCATTATTTCACTTCATCTGAGAAAAAATTTGATAGACATTATATCGTTTCTCACATTTTCCAATAAACAAAACTGTAGTACACTAATCCTAGAGAAGCATAAATCATAATTCATAACAAAATAAAATTCAACTTACATCTACCGACCACCACACAGACCAATCACGATCACACCAACAAGCACAATAATGCCAATTGGAAAATGGAGGCAAAAGATACCGACTCTGGTGGCGAATATAGTAACTGAGCTAAAAACCAGATAATTGATGAAAATAGGTATAAGTTTATTGATCTTGCAATGCAAAAATTTATTTTAAAAATTAGTTTTCGTCGTTACAGTTGGGTAGGATTTAAAGATTATCCTCTAACGATTAGTGATCATCCATATTAAAGTTTTTATATTTCTGAGAAAATCAATCTAAACTTTTTTCTTTGTTTAAGGAAACTTGGGAAAATTTGTTGAGGGGAACTTTTATAAGACAAGAACAAAAAGCACATTCACTATAGTATTCATTTAACGCATGGGGTGTTCACTTAGCACTTTTTGATTTTTCCTATTTCTATTGTACTAATCATCCCAACAAATTTTATAAGGGTGAGATGAGCCGCCATCTTGTGTTATTTGATTTTTTGCAAATTTTACATTGTTTATTATTACTGTATGTATAATATTACAAAATGTGATTCATTTCTTATCACCCTTATGTCCATACCTGGTAGTAAAGAGCCCTAGTGGAGTCTTCACTTCCTAATTGTGATTTATGGCCTGTGGGCCATGTGCAAAAAGAGACATTATTAGCTATGTTTTATTTGCCAAAAATAAGAAATTGGGGTGACACAGGAAAGCTATTCCACTACTTTCAAGTCAGTTTCAATCTTCAATTGGTGCATTTATCTTGTAAGAGAGGAATAGCACCTCTTGGTGTTGACACCACTTGGCAAATAAAACAAACCTCTAATGATTATGATGACTAGTTTAGTTAAAGTCCTACAGATACAAGTCTAACAACATGCCATTTTGCATCCTACAGCTCATAAGTGAATTCATTGACATTTATGTTAAATTTGAGAAATTCTAATAGGTTTAGATTGTTTTATTAATTCATAGAGTTTTTATTGCTTCACTTGAAATCTGTTGGGATATGATTCCCTCACTACCTCACGAACACGTAACTGTACGTTAATCAACACTGCATGTAACACATTATTATATTTATTCTTTCTACATGTGGCGACACTGATCACCAACATAATATTCTTTCCACCACTGCTCGACGGAGAATGTTCTCCGCTCGTCAGTCGTTGCACTAACGTTATCAATAAACCTTTTTTAATGATGAATGTCCGTACTTAGTTTTTCTTGGATGAAACGATCGAAACTCACCTCAACATGGTAGCCACAGCTGCGTACCAACGAAAATAAGTGCGGAAATTGAAATATGTTCGTGTTAATCGTGTAATTTGTTAAAAGTAAAAAGTTTATGTTTCACGCAAAGTGAAAAACTAGTGTTGTGTGATACCTCCACGCAAAGTGGAAGTATAGTTAAAAGTTTGTGAACACAAAGTTCGGTTCCAGCGATTAAAGGAATTATCCTGGAGAAGTTGAAAAAGTTGTAAACCAAATAAATCAAAGGTAAAAGTTAAAATTAATGAAAATTTCAGTGAAATCTTGGGCGCCGGTTAGAACGTCGAAATCGAGAGTTTGGTGTAAGCAGATCAGGTACGAGAGAATCCTGTGGTTTGGAAAACCAGCTTGCAGAGTCAAAAACAGCTGGCAGTTGTTCGTACTGTGTTCCGAAAAGGAAATCGAAAACAAAAAGTCGAAAGTCTGAAAGTTGCAGCGTCAAAAGTCCAAGTCAACATCGCAGAGAAGCAGTAGAAGAACAAAAAATACGAAAAGGAAATCAAGATAAGTAAAAATTTAAAATAATTAGTAAATAATTGGTGTGATTTTATTCAAAATTAATAGTAAAAGTCCGAAATTTCAGTGAAACAAAGTAAAACGTTCGAAATATTTTCATGTTAACACTCAACCAAAATTAGAGGAAAGTCGAAACTTGAAAGGTATCAGTGGTAACCTTTCAAACTTTATCTCGTTGGTCGAGAGTGGTTGAAAAAGGGAAATATTTGTTGAATGAGATACATCTTGTATAACAAAAGAAAAATAATTGTATAACTAGTGACTTGAGTGACAGATTTTTCCTCCTCACGATCTGCAAAGAGTATTTTCAATTGATAAAAGATAATGAATTATTTTCCTTTCAGCATTAACCTTTTGTATTTCTGTTGAATAATTTTTGCCTTGAGATTTAATTTATGTTTTAACGTGTTCAACAGAATTATTTTCGTTCTAGAACAAGATCAAAAGCTTAGACCAATTCGATTCAAAAACATTTTGGCGATAAAGTAATAGAAATTCGATCAACTGAGCAGAAGTAGAAACAACGGCGGAGAGATCAAATCATCGTCAGCGGCAGATTGCGTGAGATCTAATTAAAACGTTAATTAATTATTAAGAATTATAATATAATATTTGACTAGCATTCCCGATCGAGCGGCTAAGACCGTATTGTGCATAATCGTGCGGTTGAGACCATGTTACCCCCTAGAATTAAGTTCTCATGTTTCTGAGGTAGGAATAATAAGCCCCCGATAGAAAAAAAAATTAATAATATGTCACGATTTGACACCAAGAAGGTATTTGACGGGAGAAATTATGACGCCTGGAAGACCATGATGGTCTCCACACTTTACGCAGAGGGATTATACCCGATCATGCAGGATACAGAAACAGAGGTACTATTTTTGGGATTAGATTTAAACAATTTTTTGAACCCTGAGTCTAGTAACGCCAACCCAGCGACTCGAATGACATATTTCCGAAATCAGGAAAAGGGAAAGGCACTCATATATCAGGGACTGAATAACGAACTAATTGAAAGAGTTAAAGACCTCAAGACCATAAACCAAATTTTAAAAGTACTTGATGAAAGATATAAAAGCTGTACACAGGTCACGTACATTAATGCAAAACAGGCATTCCAAAGGTTGAAATTTAACAGTGAAGGGAATATGAGGAGTTACTTAGACGTCTTCTCGAGGTCGGCCCAGAAAATAAGGGATTGCGGGAAAAATTTGGACAAGCAGGAGGAGATAGAACAGCTCCTAATCTCATTAAACATGGACTACGATATGACTAGGCTGGAGTTTAATACTTTAAGTCAGGACCAAAAAACAATTGAAACACTCCATGCCATGTTAATAGAAAGATAGGATAGGTTATATGACGAGAAAAAGTCAAGAAATAATAATAATAATAGATTTCGTAATTTCACCAATAATAATAAAAATCAGAGATTTCAATATGGAGGAAATTACAATAGATATAACCATATAAACAGAAATCAAAACCATAGTCAAAACCTAGATCAGGGGAAAACAAAATATGATAATAAGCAACAAACAGAAACGTCTCAATACAATAATAATAGCTATGAAAATAAAAAATATGATAACAACCAAAATCAAAATACTTTGCCAAATTCGAGTACACTAGTTTGTTTTAAGTGTCATGGCAAAGGGCACATAGCAAAGGTATGTCCGTCAAATAAAGAGGGTGCAAGACCCCAAAATAAATTAGACGGTCCTGCACAAAATACGAGATACGGACGAAACAACACTAATAATAATAATAATAACAAAAATAAAAGAGAAAATGACGTTCAGTGGTCAATGATGATCAGATATAGGAATCAAAGACCAAACAATAATACAAACAATAAATTAATAAACCTAATAACATCGAAAGATACAAAACAGGAGTCAGATCCTAACTATATTCCCCTAACGAAAAGAATCATGTTAGATGGTGGAGCGGTTGCTCACGTAATATCAGACCTGTCAAAATTGTCCAATCCAATAATGTTAGAAAAACCCATTGAACTGGAATGCGCCATCCAAGACACACTCTTAATAGCAACCCATATTGGTACAATGTTTATTAGAGTGGAAAACTCAGAACGTAACCAGAAAGTCATAAGACTAAAAAACGTACATTATGTACCGTCCCTCAACGTAGGTCTGATGTCAGGAATTAAAATAACAGAAAATAGGGCACTAGGGATAGACCAAAATTTCTCTGCGGCACATATATATGTCAGAGGAACGAATGAAGTGGTCTTCTCAGCCCCAAAAATAAGGGGGGTATACATGGTCAAATACGAGATGGTGCCGGAATCCACAGTCAACATAATAGAAGATGAAAATGAGCTAAATAAAATATGTCCTTATAAAAATGAATCGAATAAATTGGCGTGTATGCCTAACGTAAATTCCCAAGACGAATGGATGGAATATGAAATAGAAGAGGAAATTGTTGAGGATAGTCAGGAGGAAAGTGAAGATAATAGAGAGAACACAACTAATAATAATGAAAACGACAATATAATAATAAGTCATGATGACGAACAAAATAATAACCAAACCCAAAATAGGGAAACCAGTGAGGATGGTAAAGAAACGAATGAGGATGTAGGTACAAACACTAATAATAACACAATAGATAAAGACATAACAAATAATAATCAAGAATCTAATGAAAATACAGGGGAATTAAAAATAGACAAAAAAATGATATGGCACAGAAGACTAGGACACTTATCTGGAAAGAATTTGAGATTCTTAACTAAGGTCTCAAGAGGTATTCCTAATGGAATAATATTCCGAGATGATGAGTTTAGTTTGTGCGAAATATGTGTGAAAGCTAATTCAAAAAGGTTAGGGCACAATAGCACCAGGACCAGACCTGAGAGGAAACTGGAACTCGTTTCATCGGATACAATGGGCCCCTTTTCACCGGGTATATATGGTGAGAAGTACGTGTTAATATTTGTTTACCACGCCACAAAATACACCTTCGTCTCCACCATAGAAAAAAAATCAATGGTGTGTGAAGAGTTTAAAAAACTTTATATGAAACTAAAGTCAAAATTTCCAGATCATCCCATTGCCACCCTAAGGTGTGACAATGCCAAAGAATACTTAGATTCACACATGAGGACATTTTGTGAGGAAAACGGCATAAGTCTCGAGCCTGTTGTTCAGTATTCACCGGAGTTGAATGCGATGGCCAAAAGGCAAAATCAAACGATTATGGCTAGAACTAGAGCTATGCTGTTTGACTCCAAATTGGACTTCAAGTTTTGGTCATTGGCCATTCTGACGGCGGTTTATGTCATAAATAGGAGCCCAACCAGGGCAAACAAAGATAACAAAACCCCTTTCAAAATGTTTTACGGCATAAAGCCGGATTTATCAAACATGAGAGTTTTTGGGTCTCTCGCCTATAGACATATTCCCATGGAAGTTCGCCAACAACAGGCCACAAAAAACAAAAAAAAGAAAACAAATAGTGAACATCCGAAACTCACACAACGAGCTGACAAGGGGGAATTTGTGGGTTACACAAGTAGTGGGTACTGCATAAGGGACCCATTAATTGACAAATCACACGTGACTTGTGATGTCAGATTCGATGAAACGAGGAACATAATAAATATAGATAATATAAACAATAAAAATAAAGATAAACATAATGACAATAATATAATAGAAACCCCCGTAATACTAAACGTATGTAAACAAAGATATAAACGTTATATAGAGGACCACATCCCTCAAAAATGGGAGGATGTTGAAAATAACCCTTTTAGGACAGAATGGCAACAAGCCATTACCGATGAGTTGAAGTCATTGTCTGATATGGGTGTGTGGGAGGTTGTTCCCAGGGAAAGAAATGTGAGGTTGGTGGATACCAAGTGGTGTTTCACCACAAAACCCGACAATCAGGGCATTCACATACCAAAAGCCAGGTTGGTTGCAAGGGGTTTTAAGGACCTTACCCACTATTCTTTAACCGAAACCTATGCCCCGGTGGTCCAGTATTGGCTTATAAGATGGATACTGTCAATCACAAATAAATATAATTTGAATATAATACAATTTGACATAAAAACAGCTTTCCTTAATTCAGAGATAAGATACCCCATTTATATATCAAATCCCAGGGGATTCCAACTGACAATAATTCAAGCTGGATTTCTTCAATCAAAAATAGATAGATGCCTATACACAAAACAAAATAATAATGGTGCAATGGCACTTCTAATAGTCTATGTGGATGACATGTTGTTGGCTAGCAGCCACGACGAGTGGACACAAGACCTAATAAATACATTCAATAAGAACTTCACATTGAAGATAGAAAAAGATCCAACCTTTTTTGTCGGCTTTGAAATAAGTAGGGACATCCCGAAGAAACAAATAATACTGACATAGAATAGATACATAGATAAAATCCTACGGAAGTTTGGTATGATGGAATGTAATCCGACAATCACGCCTATGGAAACGGGACTCAAAATAAGAAAGCCAGCTAATGGAATAGACGACACTGAATATAGGGCCATGATTGGGAATCTGCTATATGTGGCAAGACTGACCCGCCCGGACATTGCCTTCGCCGTCAATTACCTATCACGGTTTCAGGCATCCTCTAATAGCGAAATCAAGAACTATGTTCGTCGTATTATTAGGTACCTTAAAACAACAAGGGACTTCTCTCTTGTATTTCACTCTGACAAGACTCAGATCAAAGCATTTGTCGATGCGTCGTATGCACCCGACGTAGACGATTCACCCATAGATATAGAGAATTTGGAGAAAGGGTGCTCCACAACTGGCTATATGATTTTTGTTAACGGAGACTTGTTAAATTGGGCCGTTCACCGGCAGAACTAGGTTGCAACATTGTCAACTGCAGCCGAATTAATTGCGTTGAATGACGCACTGGACGATATATATGTGATCTGGAGACTCACTGAGAGCGTTTTCTCTGTAACCGACTCAGTGCAGGTGTATGAGGATAACATATCCGCGTCACGCATTGCATCTGGGGGAGGCCAGAAACGCTCCAGGTCTCTAGCGATCAAGTGTTATGCAGTTTTGGAAGCTTTTCAAAATAAACTAATTATGTTTAACGATATTAGGTCTTCCGATCAAGTTGCCGATATTTTAACAAAGGCACTTGATCGAAAAACGTACCAAAATATTGTTATGAGAATACTCCGAACAAGTCAACCTTTCAGCCAATAGTCTTAATTGACTCAACCTGAAAAATTTTTTTTTGATGATTGGTTTTGGACTGCGGATGGGCGTCGGTCTTTTAGCGCCTATCGTAAACAGAGCGGTACATATGTCGTTTCACAATTCATTTCACAAAGTTCAATAGGTTCCCCGTCGCTGCTCTGCCTCTCTTATTGGTATCAGCATTCCCTAATACATACCATTGATTCCCACAATAGTAAATTTATATTGAAAACACACACGATTAATTATAAGGATATATATATATATATAATAACATTATCTCTCTACAGCTGACAATGAGGAGATATTGATCTCTCCGACGAGTTTTTTTTTATATATATGTTAATTAAAAAAAAAAATCACACAATATTTATAAGACGTGAAACTATAACGTAAGGTTGAATATATACCTCATGTTAACATTTACACGATATATTTAAGATAAAACAGTATGACAATATATGAACTCATACACATTTATTATATAATATTATACTAGTCAACGACATACCTAAATTTTTTATTTTTTTTACCATTTTTTATATATATATAGCAATTTTATATGACACCTATATGTAATAATTTTGACTGCTATTGCTTATTTCTTGTTTATATGTTTGTTTTAAATACATGCGATATGTGACACATTTTTACTTATATGTTCGTTCGTCCGTTTTGAATTGCAGGGGGGTGTTGGGATACAATTCCCTCACTACCTCACGAACACGTAACTGTACATTAATCAACACTGCATGTAACACATTATTACATTTATTCTTTCTACATGTGGCGACACTGATCGCCAACATAATATTCTTTCCGCCACTGCTTGACAGAGAATGTTCTCCGCTCGTCAGTCGTTGCACTAACGTTATCAATAAACCTTTTTTAATGATGAATGTCCGTACTTAGTTTTTCTTGGATGAAACGATCGAAACTCACCTTAACAAAATCTACTTTCTCCCAATAGACTGAAGGGTCAAGAAACAAGAATCTCATGATTCTCATCATGCATAATTTCATGGTAAGAAACTATACAATCAAAGTTATTGAAAGCAATTGCATGAGAACCATTGCATGTAGAAAGTTGAAATTGTGATTAAACATTAACATATTATTTGTTAGAGATTCAGTGAAAATTTTGCTGAAATTGTACAATTGCTTCTTGAGATATAACTGAAATTCTGAAAGCATTATATGTGAATTACACCTCGTTAAATACTGTTGTTCAGGATACTCTCACTGCACTCGCTCACTGCCAGCGACACTACACTCGAACACTGGTACTAATTCTTCAGGTTGTGCAACTCTTACAACATTTCATATCTCATACATTGTTAACACTTTCTACCTTTTCCCACGGGATGTGATATATTCACACAGGTTGAACAACAACAGTGAATGATTCATTCATTCGTCAATTGTTTACTAACAGAGAATGGCTCGACCAAAATATTTACTTCGCCCATTTATCAGTATTTGAGATTGGGAGAAGTGATTATTGTTCCTCTGTTTTAGTTTTCATCGTGAAAAAATATTATATAATATACTTCCAGCTACGAAATCCTTAACTTTTCTGAAAATAATAAATTAATAATTTTTTATTTATAATGATGCGGTGAACCGTAAATACTTTTTTCCAATGTATACGTCATGAAATAAAAGAATACATCAATACTTTTGGACTAATTTATTTCATCTCTTTCATCGATATGTCGAATCATTTTATATTTTTTCAACTTACTTTTTAATTGAGCAGAACTTCTAATAGAAAACAAAAGCCCAGATTGATTATAATACCTTCAAAATGTTTAAAATCATCCAATAAAACGCCACTTATTTCATTCTCATTTTGTTTGAATGATTTTGAAGAAAAACACTGTTCCAGAGAAACAGAATTCATTTTTAAACATGATCACTGAAACTCATCATTGAAATAAAATTAGAATGATAACCGAAAAGAATGATCATCCTTTTAAGAAAGATTGAAGAGTCAAATGTAGAATCGAACAAAAGAATCAAATAGGAGCATACTCAAGTATTGATGTTGTTCAAACTGTGTAAATATATCACATCCCCTTTTCCCACTCAATCGCTTTTTTTGTACTGGAGGGAGATTGCCATCTCCTTTTCAATTGATTTCATACTGGTATAGTTTTTGTCCTTTTAATGCATTATAGTATTTCAAATTGACTTGTTCACTTTCTTCGGATCCAAAAACATCACTTCAAATACAACAAATGGACCAATTGGTGAATATTAACTGTGTGTAATAATAGTAAAATGCTAGCAAGCGAATTAGAAAGAGACATAGATAACATGTAGTATATGATATGTCATGCCCTCAAGAAAATGTTGGCACCAATGACTCAAATTCATATATATATTCCATTTTCTTCCCATGGTACAGGCATCAAATTTTTGTTTGTTAATCATGAAATTTTGTACAATTATTTGTATTAAGCCAAGGACCAAACCTATTGATTTTGATCTAGATCAGATAGACAGTACTTTTGGTACCTGTTTTTGTTTTTATTTTGGTTATAAAATGCTCAATTTTCCATCAAAGGCCACAAAACTTGGAATAAATATTTAATATTATCTAATGTATTACACTAACAATTTTGGCTTAGATCAGCTGCATGGTGCTTCTGGTATCACTATTTTTGTTCTTACTTTGGCTACAAAATGCCTAATTTTGGATCAATAATAATGTAATTAAAAACAAATATTTATTATGATCTATTCTAAAATGTTGAAAATTCTGATGTAGATTAGCAAGATGGTACTTTCCATCAAGTTTTTTTCATGAACTTTTCTTTCTCCAAAAATTATCCACATGTTTATTTTAATTTCATTTTATTTTATAACTTAAATGTATTTTTTTGATTTTATTTGAAATTATAAGAAATACAACAAAGTTATAAAATCAAAATAAATAAAATATAAACATGTTAGCTCGGTTTGATAGGATTACACTAAGTTACACCAACCTACACCAGTAGGGATATTCCACAAATATTCAAGTAAAACTTGGTGCAAAGTCACATATTTCTACATTTCTTGAATCGCCCTCCTGGTGTAGGTTTGTGTAAGTTGGTGTAGTCCTATCAAACAGAGCTTTGGATAATTTTTGTACCTAAAAAGAAATATTCATTCAAATCATTAAAAAAATAGGAAATTTTTTTTAAAGGAAGTACCATCTAATCGACTGATACCAAAATAGATAGCGTAATACAATAAATTAAAATAATTATTTATTTTAAATTTCATAATATATATTGTTCCAAAATTCACCATTGTAAGACCAACATAAAAACAAAAGCAGTGGTACTGGTTGATCTGTGCTATGATTAGCAGCTTTATATAATAATTTATGTTAAATATTTATTCATAATTTTGTGACTATTAGTGCAAAATTGAGCATTCTATAACCAAACAGAAAATAAAAATGACAGAACTAGAAGTACTGTTTGACCAATCCACACCAAAATCAATAGGTTTGGTTTTTGGATTAGTGCAAATGTTCATACCAAATTTCATGATTATGGGACAAAAATTGCGACTTGTACCATTGGAACAAGAAAACGGATTACTTATGATCATCAATATATAATTATATATAATATATATATATAAATTTGAGTTATTGGTGCCAAAATTTTCCTGAGGTCATGGAATAAAAAACATACCCACCCCCAATCTGGAGGCTAATACTGCATCAACCATAATAAGTAGATTTTCTAAAGAAAACTGACTTAAAAAGTGTTGATATTTCAGAATTTTTTTATATAAAAACTAAATAAATTACAAGAGTGTCACAAGGAAGATCAGTGTATATTAAAAGAAGCCAATAAAGAATATACATGAATGGTTTAGATACATACGCAACATAACAACCACCCAGGAAAATAACTTAAGTAATGTGTGGAATACCTTGTCGTGAGAGATATTCTCACCAGAAGGAAATTCTACAGAATTTAAGCGTGTTCAGCCACTTCATACATAAGTACGGGTAAGCCAGAACCAGACCGAACACTGGCAATTTTAGAGCCAATTCGAGTGGTTTATATACGGCTTATTTACACGCACACTAAGACACGTACGTAAGAATATACATACGTCTGTGAGGGCAGCCAGGTTGCATCATCCCCTACTGTGATAAAAGATGGCTGAATGGTTTGGGTACGGATCGTGACATTGTTTCTTTGTGTCACAATTTGGTACTCGTACATTACCTGCAAGTACATGCAGGTAATTACGATCGAACGTATTTTAGTGTGTTTAACGTCACAAGGACGATTATTTGCCTGCCCTTTGGGGCGGCGACTGTCGTCAAGGGGCCCAAGCCCCTTTGCCTCATACCATTTAGTCCCCACAGCTACTCCCCCCAGTTTTTGCACCGCAAAAATGATCAAAGTGCGCAAGGCATGGGGGATGTGCGGGCTTCTACTTTTGCCTCTGGTCGGCCTCCCATTTTGCCAGGGTGCTACCTACCACAGCCCCAACACATTCGTAGGATTCCCTACGGGTGTTTATTTGGGCCAGGTAATTTGCCCAGCTGTCTTCTCCCCTACGCCTTGGTGGTACGTTTTTTGAGTGGGCGTAGGGGTGATGATGGGAATGAGGGGGCAGCGGATGTTTGAACGTTGGCTTCCTTAACATCGGGCAGTTTGAGTTCCCCGAAGTCCAGGTGGTCATCTTCGCTTTCTCATTTGCGGCCCTCTCAGCCATAAACAAAAACCTCATCGGCTCCCATTTCTCCTCCGGTTTTGGCTCCAGCTTTGGTGGTTTGGGAGTTGGAGTTGGCTCCTTCGGCGATTGGGGAGGAGAGATAATTGGAGGCAGCGGAGTAGTCATTTCTGCTAGGACATTGTCTATGGGAGGAGCTGTGTCCATGAGCAACTCCACCTTGATCCGTTCCAGCTCCGTCTTCTACTCGGTCTTCTGCTGAGTTTTACAAACTCAGCAGTTTTCCAGGTGGATTGGGAGGTGGCGGACTTCAGGATAGGAATTGGCAGCGACATTAGAATGGGTTAGCAGGAGAAGGAACCAAAAATATTTCAGAAAACACGTCCAAGATCTCTGGCGGTTCTGAAGTGGGTGATTTTACTTCAGTTTTTGATTTACCATTACAGTTGTGTTTCATTATTTTCGTATCTTCTTATCAGCATGTTGAGGGGATAGTGCTTAAAATTCTCGACCGTATGCAAGTTTTCCAGTTAAGTTCTGATCGGTTTAAGCAAAGTTATGCCTAAAATAAACTCATAGAATATATTTTTCAAATTTTATTACAAAGGAATCTCCGTTTGTGATGTCACGACGTTGAGATTATCTTTGTGTTTAACGGTAAACGCACGTGGCGATGTTTATTTCCGTATCACACGTGGATTTGTTTATTCCTGTCATTTTCTTTTTGTTGGCATTCCTCTTTTGCTTATCTCCGGAGTTTCTTTTGTCTCACAGAGTTCCGTTTTTCGTCGCATATTTTTTAGCAGGTTTAAAAATTTTATTTTCTTCGCATTAACCTCTCAGACTTGCGAGAAGGATGGGAATTTTTGCGTTTTTTACTGCCAAGGGGACTGCCTCTTTTTCGTGGGCATAAGGGGGCCTCAGGATCGAATGTTTTAGTGGTAACATCGTCTGAAAATCTTACCGACTTTTTTAATGTATTCTGCTGTGAATTATTTGTTTCACATTTTTTGACAGATTCTTCTGTATTTGTTTGGGAATTTGTCTGGATATTTTCTAGGTTCTCCCTTTGCAACCTTTTTATTCTTTTATCGTCACTTACCATGTATGCAGGCTTCAATCTGTCGATTGAAATTGTTCTAGGTTTGCCTGCAATGAGTATCACAAAGTTTTTCTCATCTCGTGATACTACTTTGTAAGGACCGGCGTATGGTTTCTCCAGCGCAGATCTCATTTTTTCGTCTCTAACAAATACGTGTGAAGTATGGGCCAAGTGTTTCGAGATGTAAATCTTGGGCTGGCCATGGCGAGCTGCCTCTTTTAGGAAATTGTTGGCATCATTTCTTATGTTTTGTACCATGATTTCGGGGCTAACTTCCTTCGATTGTGTGAAGAAGTCCCCTGGAAGGCGTAGCTCTTCGCCAAACTCTAATTGCACTGCAGAGTGACCTATATCAGTTTGTAGGGCAGATCGAAGGCCTAAGAGGATGGTAGGGAGTACGTCTACCCATCTCTTTGTATCATGAGACATGATAGAGGCTTTGAGGGCTCTATGACATCTCTCAATTTTGCCATTGGCTTGAGGATGGTAAGCTGTGGTATGACTGTGTTGAACACCAAGCTTATTAGACAGCTCTTTGAAGAGCGAGCTCTCAAATTGGCGACCTTGGTCTGTGATTATGACTTCTGGTACGCCATACCTCGCAATCCAGGTATTGTATAACCTTGCAGCCACTGTAGGGGCTGTCATCTCGTGTAGAGGATTGCTTCTGGCTATCGTGTTGCCCTGTCTATTATCGTCAACAGGTATCTGTGTCCTTGAGATGGTGGCAATGGGCCTACCAAGTCCATGTGTACAGTTTTAAACCACTCTATTTGTTTGAAGCATTTGAGGGGCGAGCGAGTGTGTCTTCCTACTTTGGATTCTTGACAGTTCAGGCAACGGCAAGCCCATTTGTTGCAGTCAGACTTCATTCGTGGCCATACAAACCTTGCCAAAATTAAATTAGCACTACATTTTGGCCCAGCATGTGACAGATTATGTACACTGTTGAAAGCCAACCTGCGACATTTTACCGGTAGAAATGGCCTATTCTTACCTGTACTGATGTCACATGTTAATAAAACATCAGTACCGGGAATTTTTCGCTGTCTCAATTTGAGAGTAGTATCATCGTTCGATAACAACTCTTGCAATTCTGTATCTTTAAGCTGTGCTTTAACTATTTCAGCATAAGGTAATTGGACAGGAGCCAAGATAGCTTCGATTCTACTCAAGGCATCAGCTGGAGTGTTAAGTTCTCCACTTATATACTGGATGTCGGTAGTCAATTGACCAATATAGTCTAATTGTCGTGCTCTTCTCGGCAATGCCAGTTCTGCTTTTTGTGTGAAGGCATATGTTAGGGGCTTATGGTCAGTATACACAGAAAAACATCTACCCTCTAATTGGTGCCTGAAATGCTTCAACGCAGCAAAAATTCCGAGCAATTCCCTATCGTATATGCTATAGCTCTTTTCTGTTTTTGAGAGCTTCCTTGAGAAGAAAGCTAGCGGTAACTTCTTGTTGTCTTTATCCAATTGGTACAGGGTTGCACCAATAGCAAAATCAGATGCATCCGTACTCAGGCATAACGGCAGACTTTCGTCTGGATGAGCCAATAGAGTTGCATTTGCAAGTGTATCTTTGATTTTCTCAAAGGCCTGTTCGGCTTCTTCATTCTATTCGAGTGGAGTCTTATCTTTCTTTTTACTTGTCTTTATTAGTGTAAACAGCTTACTTTGTTTGGCTGCTGCATTCTTCATGCAACGTCTATAGAAGTTCACCATCCCTAAGAAACGCCTGAGTTCAGCGACATTTGAGGGTTTCGGGAAGTTCAATATTGGCTCTACTTTGGTCTTCAAGGGGGAAATGCCTTCGGTCGAGACTTTGTAGCCGAGGAAGTCAATTTCAGTCTGTGCATATAAGCTTTTACCTACGTTGATAGTAAGCCCGGCAGCGTGTATACGCTGTACAACGGCTCTTACATTCTCCTTGTGCTGATGCTCACCGCCTTCAGAGCAAATGCAGATATCATCATAGTATGCATATGCAAACGGCAATTCCCTAAACAGTCCATTGATAAATCTCTGGAAAGTTTGTGCTGAGTTGCGAAGTCCAAATGGCATTCGAAGGTATCCAAATAGTCCAAAGGGGGTTATAACCACTGTATTTGGTACGTCCTGGTCAGCCATAGGAATTTGGTGGAATGCCCAGTTGATGTCAATTTTGGTGAACATCATTTTACCCTTCATGTTCATATTGAAGTCCATTATATTGGGGACTGGGTAGCAATCAGGAACTGTTATGGCATTTAAGGCCCTGTAGTCTCCAACAATTCGCCACTCTCCACTTGCTTTTTTGGTCATGTGGATAGGGTAGCTCCATGAGCTTTTCGAGGGGCGACATATGCCCTCCTCAATGATGCGATGAAAGTACTCCCGTGCCGCTTTGAGTTTGTCAGGCAGTAACCTTCGTGCTGTAGCATGGCAAGGCTGTCCTTTGGTTTCAATGTAATGAACCATATCGTGTTTGTATGTAGGATGCCTGCAAATTGATGGTTGAGTGACTCCAGGATAGTCAGACAGGATCTGTAAGAGTTGTCCGTCGACTATTGTACAGCTGGATATATTTGTGTCCAGTCTGTAAGCATGCGTTTTGCCATCCACACAATTTTTAGTTTCACTATTGATCAGTTTGCCATTTTTGAGGTCAATGATCAGGCCATAATGTGTAAGAAAATCTGCACCCAGGATCGGTTTTGGAACATCAGCAACCATGAAGGACCACGTCATTTTTTCCTTAAGTTCGATGTCAACTTTGCTGGTCTCAAGTCCGTAAGCTGGAAGGTTTTGACCATTCACAGTACGGAGATGGTATTTTGGAGGAAGTACTTTTTGGTTTTTATTTACTGGCAATATACTCAAGTCTGCACCTGAGTCTATCAAGTACCATCTCCTATTTGTCCTGTCCTTGATGAACAGGTGGCATGAGTGTTTTTCCGAAGGGTCTTCGGCCACATAGATATTCCCTCGTTCTAGTTTGATGCTTCTTTGTTGTAGGATTTACCCCACCATTTGCACCTGTTGTTGCATTTGGTGGCCTCTGCGCCAAACCTATTATGGAAGAAACAACTCTTATCATCCCAATTTTGAGACTGGTTTTTGGGAGATGATGTACGTGGGGGAGTTGAACTTCGACCCCTGTTGTTGGAACTCGATCTTCGGTCTCTGGACCGGGACTGTCGTCCTCTGCTATTGCCATTGTTGTTTTTCTTGCTTCTTGATTTGGATCGTTGTTGCCAGCTCGAGCTTTGGCTTTTGTTCCATTTTACTTCATCGGTCAACTGAGCTATTTGGGCTCAAAGTTGAACGAGTTCTCCAGTCTCTGCAGACACTGCACTGACCACGGGCTTTGACCTGGTGTATTCGAGTGCATTATCTGCGGATTTCGCACGGAAGTCCAAGTCTGCAGATGTATTTATTACGGTCGAACCTACGGCGGCTAGGCATTGCACAACACTTTGGGGAAGTTGTTTGCAAAATTGATTGCCTATGACAGAAGGGGCTACTATGTTATCTGCCTTCTGCCTCAATTTCGCCATGAAGATTGAGGGTTTGTTGTCCCCCATCTTCATACCACCCATCACATGATCAATAATTTCGTTCTTTGTTTTTCCGAATACATTTTTGATCTTCTTGACGAACCAGGCATATTTGTCATCTTCTGTCAAAGGGCATTCCATGATGTCCGGAATGTGGCAGATTATCTGTGGGGGCATGCCTCCACAGATGTGTAGATACCACTGGTTCAGAGTTACGTTCTCGGTCTTGAACCTGCCTTCTAATAGAGTCAACCATAAGTCTACCTCATTGGGCAGAAATTCTGGGATCTCTATCCTCCGTCTGTAGAAGTTGGGGTTGTGCCCTGGCTGCAATTGCAAAAGTTGCATAATCTGCGCCAAGACTTAGGGTGTCAGCTGTGGCTGACTACTACCTCCCTGCGATGGTTGTGGGTTTTCAGTTGGTGGTGGGACCATTGCTGTGTCTTTCTGATGACAAGCGTATTCCACAGAACTACTTCCTTCCTTACTGGTTGAAAACACTGGCTCCTGTGTTTGTAGGACAGGTGTTTTCAGGTCAGAACTTTGGCTTAAAGTTCGAACACTTCTCAACGTTTTTACTGCTAATTGATCTTTATTTATTGCAGCTCCCAGTCGTGCTAATTCTGGGTGTTGAGGGCCTTCTTCCAGATTTTCTAAATTTGTAGAGTGTCGAGTCGAAGTTGGGGGGGTTGGGGGATGAGTCCAACCTTCTTCCTCCAGGTCTACTGTCTTGTTTCTCCTTGTTTGTATATTTTAAGGAGAGGGGTATAAATTCCCACTTCAGCAGACTCTATTTCAACAACCTAAAAGGTGTCTTAGTCTGCAAAAAAATTTTTTGTATTTGCTGAGCAAGTGAGTATCTCGCCAGTTCACCGCGCCAAATTTTTGTAAAAGCGCAACGCGCCTAAGGACACCTCACGACATAGCCAAAAATCACGTCATGGTCACCACTGTGGAATACCTTGTTGTGAGAGATATTCTCACCAGAAGGAAATTCTACAGAATTTAAGCGTGTTCAGCCACTTCATACATAAGTACGGGTAAGCCAGAACCAGACCGAACACTGGCGATTTTAGAGCCGATTCGAGTGGTTTATATACGGCTTATTTACACACACACTAAGACACGTACGTAAGAATATACGTACGTCTGTGAGGGCGGCCAGGTCGCATCATCCTCTACCGTGATAAGAGATGGCTGACCGGTTCGTGTACGGATTGTGACATTGTTTCTTTGTGTCACAATTCAGTACTCGTACATTACCTGCATGTACTTGCAGGTAATTACGATCGAACGTATTTTAGTGTGTTTAACGTCACAAGGACAATTATTTGCATGCCCTTTGGGGCGGCAACTGTTGTCGAGGGGTCCAAGCCCCTTTGCTTCATACCATTGAGTCCCCACATAATGTTTATGAATACTGTGAGAATATGGAAGAATTGCACCTATATTCTAGAACAATACTTACCTAAATACAGATTCGCAACTTAGGTAATATTTTATCTGTGACTCCCATGTATAAGTAAAGGATAAACCTGGTCAAACAAGTACTTAAATCTTATGTAATGTTAAGAAATGTTTTAGAATACTTTTATTGATGACTCGAAATTAACGATAACAAACAAACTGAATCATACTATGATGAATGAACTTGAACTAAACATTAAAAGTAAAATGGTAACTCTCTGAATTAAAAAACATGTAAATTCTCATAATCACAATCTCTTTATTATAAAATGACACGTACAGCACCAAGGCTGGAGATCGACTAAATTTTATAGAAATCTAGCAATGGTCACAGAAACGAGTCATACATGATCACAAATTATATAAAATCACAGTCAAAATGTTCAGACATTATTTGAATGTTTAAATGAATCTCACCCAAGTCTAATAATAAAAACAATTACCTTATTTCGAAGCATCACTAAAGAAATGTTCCAGAATGCATATATATATATATATACAGGTGTTAATAACTAATGTAAGCCCAATAACTCATATTTGATACTGGACATGGACAGGAACTAATGTGTCTTGAAAGTTACACTTTCTTTTAAATGTTATTGAACAACTGAAACATTTCTAGTAGAGAAATAGACCAAGTTGAAAAATATAATGATCAAATTTGAGAGTATATTGAACCATAATTAAAGGTTCTTTATTAGGTTTGGCAATACTGTTGCCAAAAACTTATTATAAGCTCTGTTTGATAGGATTACACTAACTTACACCAACCTTCACTGGTAGGGATATTCCACAAATATTCAAGTAAAAATTGGCATAAAGTCATATAACATTCCTACATTTGTGGAATTGCCCTCCTGGTGTATGTTGGTGTAGTCCTATCAAACAGAGCTATTGTCACCAATTCCTTTTTTTTTTTTTTTTTTTTATGTGATTTTAAATTTTGTTTTATGGAAAAGTTGAAATAAGAAATTAATAATTATTTCATCATTAGTTTATTAGTTTTCTGTTAATTTGTCTTATCCATTTAAGTAGATTCATTCACGTATGAAATTAATTAGAGTTTGAAAATCAGTTGTTTGAACTTGAGTGTACTGAAGTTCTTAGTTAATTCAATAATCCCATGTAAGTGGACTGTCTTGCTTCGGGTAATTTTGTTATTTTATTATTATTCTGTTTCCTAGTTGTAAATTATCAATCTATAATGTTAATTATTGATTTGTCATCTTTGCCTTTTATCAAGAAACCTGATAACCCTTTTAGTTTTTCATTCTGTTTTCATTAAAGGTGCAAAGGCCAAATCTCTTGCAGTTTTGAATCAAAACAGCTTGTTTGCAAGTTGATTTAGAGTTTTCTTTCTTAATCGCAAGTTATTTAATTTCAGGAGTTAATTAATAAATGAAAGAGTAAGACCTTCCAAGAGTAAGGCTTCTGTTCATTTCAATGTGAAATAATAATGAATGTAAACAAACTCACATATAAATATTTGGTACCTTTGGCATAATAACTTGAGGATACAGATCAATCAAATATGGTGGATATTGTACCTTACAATATATTTCAGTTTAATTTTCATACATATAATTGCAAACTGTGAGGTACCTATCTCATTGAAATCCGTCGCCTTTACTGTTAACATTCCAGGTCTTTTAAATCTTGACAGGTAACCAGGTTTTAAAAATGTAGATAATAATTTCTCTCTTTTAAATGCATTGTAATTAAGAGAGGAAAATTTGGTTCCTCTACCATCACAATGAATTTGGTCAATCACTCTCTGTTCAACTTTGATACTGACATGATTTCATGTAAAATTATGTTTCACTTTTATATTCTTGTTATTTATTTGCATCCCCTTTTCACTCATTCCCATTTATGAAAATGGATCTCTGTTATTAAAATACTGTTTTGGTTTGTATCTTTATGTTGTCAAATAATGGTCCAGGTATGTTTACTTCGGTTCTTATTACTTTCATAATGTGCTGATCTCTTTTATAAAAGGATAAAAGGGTGGAGATAGCCATGCTTCCTTCTTTGTAGTATGTCTAGTGTGTTTCAATGTTTTAACACAGCTGTTATTTTTAGTCAGTTTTTATGTCAAGATTTCCAAGTTTCAGAGATTATATTGTGAACCTTACCTTGGACTAGCTATCCGAGCACACCAGGCTTTTGACCTTTGCGTGGAGTTTGTGGTCCAACTTGTGTATTTGGGATTTGGTGAAGTGGGCCCTAAGGACATTTGGGGAACCTTGGGTTGTTTGAGGGTGGCAATTTGTAATAAATGTGCAGCATACTAGGTTTGTTTTGTTGTGGTGTGTTGCCACCCCAGTTGACATACCACAACCTGTAGAATTATTTTTAATATGTCTGGGACCAATGTCATAACAACCAGCAGCTGCCTCCCATCATCAGCGTTTGTTTTAATGTATTACCATTAAACAATTAAAATTATAAAATTATCCTCAAGAGGAGTTTATTATTGGGAATCAAAAAACATAATGATTTGGATGATAAGGATCAAATATATTGGTCTGAAACAATATATATTCCCATTAGCTTTGGGATAATGGAAGCTACCTAGTACCTATATTACATACATAAAATGGGTGCCAATGTGGAGAGTCTAGTATTTAGTGTCAAATAAAGCATATGAAAATGTGTACATGAGAAGAATATTGTAAAGTAAAGATTTTACAGATATCTGTTCAAAATAATCTTAATAAATTAATAACTATAAAGAAATGTCTAAAAGAAGGGTCTGGCCGAGACAATAGATAAATAAGTAATATACTAGTCAGGACCACATCTCCCATACAATATGTAACAAAGAAAGTATGGTAAGAATTATAGTTATTTTGTAGAAAAAGTTTGAATTAACAAAAAAAAGAGAATAAAACGGAAAATAAATTCCAGAACATAATGTACAACACTATTTAATTCGAAAGGCATATGAAGACTAAACTTACAGGCAATGTCTTGAACATAGGTATAATAACTAAATTAAGATAAGACAACAGCAACATAAAGAAACAAAAATGGTGAACTGTATAGACGATAACAAGGGAAAAATATAGGTGAACAATAGTTATAGAGTAAAAGATATTAAAATTGAGGTTATGAGGATTGACCAAAGAAACTGGTTATCATGCAGTGTTGTGCAATTTCTAGAAACAACATTTTTGGCCAGGAATTCCCACTGATTTTTGGTGAATGGGAATCCCATTGGGAATCCTTGGTGAAAATGGATACAACACCCTCATACTTCATATTTTGATTACCCTGATTGATATCCTCCAAGTAGAACTTGAGTAAATTGAAAAAAAAAAATCTGTCCACCTCTACATTTCAGTAATGATTTAATATTTTCGCACAGATGCATTGCAACAGAAAATGTTTGGACACTGATGCACTGCAGAAGAAAACATTTGAATACCAATGCACAGTATTTTGTGTCTTGATACTTGTGCTAATTAGGTAATTTTTATCAAATTTTGTTGAGAGGTGAACAAAGGATCAAAGAAAGAGATGACACAAAAGTTAACTTTCATCAACCACGTTTATTCAACGAATAAAAGAACAACACAACATATAGTATTAAAAGGCTAGAATCCAATCTGTATGAGTCAGTATTGTCACTTATTGTGTGTCTAATATTTATATTATACATCAGTTTGAGTAATCTACAGAAGTACATTATTATTATTGTAGGTTGTCTCAGGTAGAGTGTGGTTGTGAGGGAATCAAATTCCAACAAATTTCAACCAGTCTTCGAATATGCTGCATGTGCCAGCATAGAGCCTTTATTTATGCACAGAAATGGGAATTCTTGGGAAGTTTTATGACAGGAACAAAACATAAAATTACCAAGAATTATTCTTAGGAATGGGATTGGGAATTCCTGTAATCAATACTGCTACCATGTTAGAATACAATATGTTGGGATACGATTCCCTCACTACCTCACAAACACAGAACATCACATTGACTAACACTGTATGTAACATATTATTACACTTATTTGTTTTGCATGTGGCGACACTGATCACCAACATAATATTCTTTCTGCCACTGCTCGACGGAGAATGTTCTCCGTTCGTCAGTCGTTTTACTAACGTCATTAATAAACATTTTCTAAGATGGAAGTCTGTACTTATCTTTTCTGTGTAAAGTGATCAGACCTCACCGCAATATGTTAGCAGAGCTGCGGATCAGAGAAATAAGTGCGGTAATTAAAATGTGATATGTGATAATCGTGTAATTTGTTAAAATTTGAAAGTTCGTGTTTCACACAAAGTGAAAGGCTTAGTGTCGAGTGATACCTCCACGCAAAGTGGTAGGAAAAGTTAAAATTCGTGAACAAAAAAGTTCGATTCAGTGATTAAAGTAACTATCCTGAAAAAGTTAAAAGTTTAATTAAAGTAAATCAACAAATTAAAAGTGAAATTTAATGAAAACAACGGTAAAATCTTGGGTGCCTGTGAAAACGTCAAAGTCGAAAGTCTGGAGAAAACAAATCAGATACGAGAGGATTTTATGGTTTGGTAGACCAGTGCACACTATCAAAAACGGTTGGCAATTGTTCATGCTGTGTTCCAGGGAGTGAAACAGTGGAAGAAGATCGAAAATTCAGAAGTTGCAGAGTAAAAAGCGTCGGAGTTTGGTGTCAATTGGGCAAGGTAGCAGAAGAAAAACATCGAAAAAATACAAAAACAGAACCGAAAAATTAAAGATAAGTAAAAAGTTTAAGTTAATCAATAAATAATTTGTGTGATATTGCTCAAAATTAATTAGAAAAAATCAAAATTTCAGTAAAATAAAGTTAAATTTTAATATATTTTCAGGTAAATTCTCAACCAAATCCCAAGTAAAGTTGAAACTTGAAAGGTGATATCGATAGCCTTCAAACTTTATCTTGTTGGTTGAGAATTGTAAAAAAAGGAAATCTTTGTTGGATGAGATTCATCGAGTCCAACAATAGAAAACCTACATTTTTGAACATAGACATTAGTGACAGATTTTTTCCTGTTCACACACAATAAGAGATCGATTCAATTGATGAAAGCTGATAAATTATTTTCCTTTCAGCAGTAATCCTTTTCATACTTGTTAAATAATTTTTGCACTGTGTATTAATTCGAATTTCAACGTGTTTAATAGAATCATCTGTATTCTGAAACATGACTTAGAACTTTGATTAATTTAATTTCGAACATTTTCGACGATAAAATCACAGTAATTTGATCGCTCAAGAAGAAGAAACAATGGCGGAGAGATCACCTCATCGTCGGCAACACATATTTCGTAAGACTTAATTTAGAATATTGACTAATTATTGAATATTATAGCATAATATATTTAACTTGCATTCCCGATCGAGCGGCTAAGACCATGTTGTGCATTATCGTGCGGTTGAGACCGTGTTACCCCCTAGAATTAAGTTCTCGTGTTTCTGAGGTAGGATCTAAACTCCCAAACACCCAAAATCTAATAATAAAATGTCACGATTTGACACAAAAAAGGTATTCGATGGGAGGAGTTATGATGCCTGGAGGACCACAATGGTCTCAACACTCTATGCAGAGGGATTATATCCGATAATGCATGATGTTGAGACCGAAGTGTTATTTTTGGGACTGGAATTAAACAGTTTTTTAAACCCTGAATCTGGCAATGCTAGTTCAGCTAACAGGATGGCATATTTCCGCAATCAAGAAAAAGGAAAGGCTTTAATCTATCAGGGATTAAACAACGAATTAATTGAAAGGGTAAAAGATTTAAAAACAATAAACCAAATTTTAAAAGTCTTAGATGAAAGTTACAAAAGCTGCACGCAGGTTACATATATTAACGTGAAGCAAGCCTTTCAGAGATTAAAATTTAATAGTGATGGAAATATGAGAAGTTACTTAGACGTGTTCTTTAGATCAGCCCAAAAAATAAGGGACTGCTGTAAAAATTTAGACAAACAGGAGGAGATAGAACTCCTAATATCACTGAACATGGACTATGACATGACAAGGCTGGAGTTCAATACCTTAAGCCAGGATCAAAAAACGATCGAAACACTCCATGCCATGTTAATCGAAAGATCAGATAGGTTATATGACGAGTCGAAGTCAAAATATTATAATAATAAATTTCGTAATTTCAATCAAAATAATAAAAATCAGAGATTCCAATATGGAGGAAATTATAATAGATATAATAACAAAAATAGAAATCAAAACTATAATCAAAATGTAGATCAGGGAAAAATGACATATAATAATAACCAAAAGTCAGAAATGCCTCAAAATAATAATAATAATAATTACAAAAATAGAAAATATAATAATAATCAAAATCAAAATAATTTGCCAAATTTGAATAATTTAGTATGTTTTAAGTGCCATGGGAAAGGGCACATAGCTAAAGTATGTCCGTCAAATAAAGAGGGTGCAAAACCCCAAGATAAATTAGATGGTCCTGCACAAAATACGAGATACGGACAAAATAATCAAAATAATAATAATAAAAATAAAAAAGAAAATGATGTTCAGTGGTCAATGATGATAAGGTACAAGGGCCATGAGCCAAACAAGAACACAAATAATAATAAATTAATAAATTTAATAACACCTAGAGACACGAAGCATGAATCAGATCCAGATTATGTCCCTCTTACTAAGAGAATAATGTTAGATGGTGGTGCTGTTGCCCACGTTATATCAGATTTGTCAAAATTGTCTAACCCCATAATGCTGGAAAAGCCTATCGAGTTAGAATGTGCCATCCAAGATACATTACTAATTGCCACACATATTGGAACTATGTTTATCAGGGTGGAAAATTCAGAGAGGAATCAAACTGTAATAAGATTAAAGAACGTATATTATGTACCATCCCTGAATGTAGACCTAATGTCAGGGATTAAGATAACAGAAAATAGGGCGCTAGGCATAGACCAAAATTTCTCTGCGGCGCACATATACTTCTGGGAAACGGACGAGGTAATTTTTTCAGCCCCGAAAATAAGGGGATATACATGGTGAAGTACGAAATTGTACCGGAATCCACGGTCAATATTATAGAAAATGAAGATGATTTAAATAAAATATGTCCCTATAATAACGAATCAAATAAATTGTCATGTATGCCCAATATAAATTCCCAGGATGAATGGATCCAATACGAAGTAGAAGAGGAAATTATTGAGGAAAGTCAGGAGGAAAATGAGGAGAATGAAGAGAAAATCAATAATAATACACAAGAAAACACAAATAATAATAATGTAGATAATAATATTATAATAAACGCTAACGATGAATATGATAGCAATGACCCACGAAATAATGAAACAAATGAAGGTGGTAGCGAAATGAATGAGGATGTAGGTATAAATTATAATAATAATATAATAAATAATAATGATATAATAAACAATGATCAAGAAATCAGCGAGAATATAGAAAAATTAAAAAAGATAAAAAAATGATATGGCATAGGAGATTGGGACACTTATCAGGAAAAAATTTAAAATTCTTGACAAAGGTCTCAAGAGGTATTCCAAACGGAATTACATTTCGTGTTGACAAATTCAGTCTGTGTGAGATATGTGTGAAAGCAAACTCTAAAAGATTAGGACACAGTGGAACTCGCACTAGACTGGAAAGAAAACTAGAACTCGTTTCATCTGATACAATGGGCCCCTTCTCACCAGGCATATATGGTGAAAAGTACGTTTTGATATTCGTGGACCATGCCACAAAATATACTTTTATCTCCACTATTGAAAAAAAATCAATGGTTTTCGAGGAGTTTAAGAAACTATACATGAAATTAAAATTGAAATTCCCGGATCACCCAATAGCAACTTTAAGATGTGACAATGCCAGGGAGTATCTTGACTCAAACATGAAAATATTCTGTGAGGACAATGGCGTAAACCTTGAGCCTGTCGTTCCGTATTCACCAGAGTTGAATGCGATGGCCAAAAGGCAGAATCAAACGATCATGGCAAGGACAAGGGCTATGTTGTTTGACTCCGATCTGGATTTCAGTTTCTAATCATTGGCTGTTCTGACGGCTGTTTATGTCATAAACAGAAGCTCAACTAGGGCCAACAAAGACCATAAGACCCCTTTTGAAATGTTTTACAGCATAAAGCCGGACTTATCTAATATGAGAGTGTTTGGGTCTCTCGCTCATAGACATATTCCCATAGAGGTCCGTCAGCAACAGGCCACAAAAAATAAAAGAAAAAAAGCAAATAGTGAACACCCGAAATTAACCCAAAGATCCGATAAAGGAATTTTTGTAGGGTATACCAATAGTGGGTACTGTATAAGGGACCCATTAATAGACAAATCACACGTTACATGCGACGTAAGATTTGATGAAACGAGAAATATAAAACAAATAGACAATAAAAATAATAATAATGAAAAAATACAGGATAATAATAATATAATAGAAACCCCTGTAATTTTAAATTTATTTAAATCAAGATACAAAAATTATATTGAGGACCACATCCCTCAAAAATAGGAGGATGTCAAAAACAACCCTTTTAAGGAAGAATGGCAACAAGCCATTACTGACGAGCTAGAGTCATTATCTGATATGGGTGTGTGGGAAGTTGTCCCAAGGGAGAGAAATGTGAGGTTAGTGGATACGAAGTGGTGTTTCACCACAAAACCCAACAACCAAGGCGTTCACATACTGAAAGCCAGGTTGGTTGCAAGGGGTTTTAAAGATCTTACCCACTATTCTCTAACTGAAACATATGCCCCGGTAATCCAATATTGGCTGATAAGATGGATATTATCTATCACAAACAAATATAGTCTAAATATAACACAATTCGATATAAAAACAGCTTTCCTTAATTCACAAATAAAATACCCTATATTTATAACAAACCCCAATGGATGCCAACTAGGTGAAAACAATTTCCCAAGATTAATAAAGTCAATATATGGACTGAAAACTTCTTCCAAGAGTTGGTACGACTTGTTGAATTCAACAATAATTCAAGATGGATTCATTCAATCAAAAATAGATGGATGTTTATATATAAAACAAGATAATAGTGGTGCAATGGCACTCTTAATAGTCTATGTGGATGACATGTTGTTGGCTAGTAACCACGACGAGTGGACACAAGACTTAATAAATATTTTCAATAAAAATTTCACATTAAAAATAGAATATAATCCAACTTTCTTTGTAGGATTCGAAATAAGTCGAGATATCCCTAGGAAACAAATTATATTAACACAAAATAGATATATTGATAAGATTCTCCGGAAATTTTGAATGACGGAATGCAAACCATCTTCCACACCTATGGAGACGGGATTAAAGATAAATAGGCCAAAAAATGGATTGGATGATACCGAATATAGGGCTATGATTGGGAATTTGCTATATGTGGCAAGACTGACCCGCCTGGATATTGCCTTCGCCGTCAATTATTTGTCACGTTTTCAGGCATCCTCCAATAATGAAATTAAAAATTATGTCCGCCGTATTATTAGGTACGTTAAAACCACAAGGGACTTCTCTCTGGTCTTCCACTCTGACCAAACTCAAATTAAAGCTTTTGTCGATGCGTCGTATGCACCCGACGTAGACGATTCACCCATTAATATTAATAACCTGGAGAAAGGGTGCTCCACAACTGGCTACATGATATTCGTTAATGGAGACTTGTTAAATTAGGCCGTTCACCGGCAAAACATGGTTGCAACTTCGTCAACTGCAGCCAAACTAATTGCATTGAATGATGCACTAGATGATATATATGTGATCTGGAGACTTATTGAGAGTGTTTTCTCTGTAACCGACCCAGTGCAAGTCTACGAGAACAATATATCTGCGCCCCGTATTGCATCTGGGGGAGGCCAGAATCGCTCCAGGTCCCTAGCGATCAAATGTTACGCAGTATTGGAAGCTTTCCAACAAAAATTAATAAGTTTTAATGATATTAGGTCATCTGATCAAGTCGCTGATATATTAACTAAAGCACTTGATCGGAAAACATACCAAAATATCGTTATGAGAATCCTCTAAACAAGTCAACTTTTTGGCCACTAGTCTTAATTGACATAACCCTCAAAATTTTTGATATTTGGTTTTGGACTCGTCGGTCTTTTAACGCCTATCGTAAACCAAGTGGTCCATATATTGTTTCACACTTCACATCACAATATTCAATAGGTTCCCCATCGCTGCTCTGCCTCTGTTACTGGCATCAGCATTCCCCAATATATATAATTGATTCCCACAATAGCATATTTATACAAAAACCCCACACGATTAATTATAAGGACATATATATAATGATATTATCTCTCCACAGCTGACAAAGAGGAGATATTGATCTCTCCGACCTGCCATTTTTTATATATATTTATTTTTAAATTAAAATCACACAATACTTATAATACGTGACACAATAACAGAAGGTTAAATGTATACCTCATGTTAATAATTACACGATACATTTAAGATAAAACATTTGATATATAAATCCACACACATTTTAATCATACATCATAATACTAGTCAACGACATACCTAATATTTTACCATTTTATATATATAGAAATTTTATATGACATTTATATGTAATAATTTTGACTGCTATTGCTTATTTTCATTTTTTATTGTTTATATTTTTTTTTAAATACATACAATGTGTGACACATTTTTTACTTATATGTTTGTTCGTCCGTTTTGTATCGGAGGGGGGTGTTGGGATACGATTCCCTCACTACCTCACGAACACAGAACATCACATTGACTAACACTGTATGTAACATATTATTACACTTATTCGTTTTGCATGTGGTGACACTGATCGCCAACATAATATTCTTCCCGCCACTGCTCGACAGAGAATGATATCTGTGAGAATTATAGCAAATTAAATTATACTCGTGACTATTATTCTCACATATCACTTGTGGTGGCAACACTGTTTATATATTTTTGTGATCTCTGATTTTTAGTGTTTGTACCTGACTGTGATATTTTGTAATCATACGCCTCTAGTCGCATTTTGTTATTCATGTTGTTAACAACTCCACTACTCTAATGTGGAAATAAAAA